>JARPRH010000086.1:284285-296512 GCA_031763665.1 Calameuta haemorrhoidalis | reverse complement strand
CAATATGGCGTCAACTGAAGTTTCTGAGGTAGATCGCAGTGCTCTCCTCAGAACTTTGAAAATGTTTCTCTACACGACAGGCTCGGCGGTATAGCGAGTGCTAGTATGTCGTAGCCTCCGGTAAAATTGTTAACAACGATTTTATGCAACTACTGTGCTCTTTCTCAGAGGGCGCACATCGAACTTAAATACTTTATAACGATTTTACTGTGCGTTATCCTTTCCGATTTAAGTCGCAATTACTGTCTTATTACTTATGGTCGATGTATTTGTTGATTATTCAAGTTTGAATTTTGAATTCTTAGAATACTAAATTTTATTTGAAATGCATTATTTAATTAATTAGAATACTAGAGTTTATCCATACATACCTAGCTGTGCGCAATGAAATACGCATGCGTAGATATGAAATGGGCGCAGCTTACGATTAGAGTTAGGGAAATTGAGAGTGGGTACTTAAGACCAACTTCAGGAGGGAACCTCGTGTAAAATTATGAAAATTTCATTATTTTTTTTTAGTACTTCAAAATCTTCTAAATTTAATGTAGAATGCTCCTAGAAAATTTTTAGATCGATATTTAATGTGATTCTCGAAATATAGCCCAAGGCGCGAACCTACCTCTCCGGCCGCACTGCTTCGAAGCACGTCTCCCTCAGTTACGAGCGCTAGAGGCGGAGCACCGATTTATTCATCCATACTATTGTCATTTTTGAAAATTTCACTCGGAGTTGAATTACTTTGTAGTGTCTTGTAGTACAACAGGCTTTTAAAATTCAATCGTATTCGAAAGGAAAAATTTGTGATAAAACTCGAGCGACTAAACCACGTAAAAGTCAAAACTGTAAACCTGTTTTTCTCGAAATAGCATTTTTTTGAATTTATGGGCAAGATATCTCAACAAATAATTGTTCCGATTTTTTTGTACATATATAAAATATTAATACCTTTTATTTGAACATACACGTTTTGTAATATTAAGTTAAAAAAAACTTGAACAAAAAATGTATATACATAGTTCGAAATTTTTACCAAAAAATAAATTTTTTTCCATTACATAGAAGCATGGAAGACGGAGTTTGTTCAAAAAAGCTATCAACGGGTCTTCATTTTAGAAAATATGCTCTTATAACTATTTTCATAAATTCTATTACTGATTGCATTTTATCAATCTTTTTGGAGAAAGATGATAATATGTTACGAGGACATTGAATACCATTGAAAAGCTTTCCATTCGATTTCAACAATTTAAAAATGTTATTATTTCACTAAAGCAAATCAAATAAAAATGTTAATGCACAGCAAATTTAGTTCCTCACGATAAACAACAAAATCTGAATACTCGTGGAAGCGATGTTGCAAGCTGTTGACTGTTAAAAATAGAAAGAGAAGAATAATGCAGATTCCGAGTCAAAATTGTAACCTAGGTTGGGCTCTCTTTATTCTTCAGGAGAATTTAGAGGGTAAAAGTCAGTTTTAGAGAATCAAAAAATACATAAAAATTAAATACCGTTTTGAACGTCCAACTGGTAATTGTGTCCGCTTTAGAACAGCCGAGTGTTAATATAATTTTTACAAAACTGGGTATGATGAAACAAGGTCCTAACTGCGTGTATCAATATTGGACCCTATTTAAACCTGGAGGTCCCGACTAACACATATTTGTAGATTCAAAATATTGTTTAAAAATTTGGTATGATATACATATACAATCAAATTTGCATTTAGAACTCTCACTAAGTTCCAAGTGGCACCTTCCAGTCCTAACAATAGGATCTCTTAGAGTAAAGCTGAAGTTAGATTTCAAGATGCAAATGGAAACGTCAAAGAAATCAGGAATTTCAAGGGTTAAATTGAATTTATAATATCGATTCGGGACTTTATTTAATCCTCCCCCCATTCGTTCTGAGTGCTAAAATATATATAGATAGGATTTAAGAGCTAAACTAAGTAATTCTATTCTTCTATTTCACTACCGAAACAACAGAATTTCATGGATAAGAATGAATCGTTAATGTGTTTTGGTGATGTACATAACTATGAATGCAATAATGAAATTCCTATGGCAAAACTTATCCATCGTCAAGCTATTAAATATAGCAATTTTCCCAAGTCTAAGTGATGTCTTTAGAACTCATAAATCTTAAGCTTGATCCACATATCGTAGATGGCACATAGTTCTGTCCAAGATGTTCCAGTTAGCCCAGTTTACTTGAAAATTAAAAAAAATCTACTCGAATGAGCATAGCGTTATATCTCAAATTATACGAAGCAGGTAATTCTCTCGTTAATTACGACCCACTCATTCGTTACGCTATAAATATCGTGTGATAAGAATTAGCGTATATTTTCTGCAGAGTAACTGCTTTTGATTCCCTTGTACGTTATTCTCATCGCTTGACTTATTTCTTATTATAAAATCTTCCCTTTTCCTCTAATAAAAGTCAAAGGATACATTTGTTGTCTCCGTAAACATCTTACAGTCCTGTAATTCAGATAATAATATGTGATATTCATTAGCGAATTTCGTATGTGTTTCAGCGATGGTCGTCTTGTGGAGGGTGATCAAATACTGGCCATAGATGGACAACCCTTGGACTCGAATATATCCCATGAACAGGCGATTTCAATCCTCCAGAAGGCCCGTGGCCTTGTTGAGCTAGTTGTTGCCAGAAGTGCCCAAGGTAATTACACTGTTTTAATTAAACATACTTGTACCAATTCGAAGCTTTGATTTTATCTGTTATTTTATTTATTTTAAAGGATTTTTCACATACAGAGATCAATAAATAATCAATAAAAGGACTTTGTCCTTATTTGTTTTTATTGTCTCAGCAATACTTTCGATGTAATAATGTATTTTATGTATTTACGTAAGAATTGAAAGCGCTGTCTAATATTTTTGTTATAAAACATTAGTTTATGGAATAAGTTTTTTAATTATTATATTTTTCAAATTTCTCTACTGCCAATAAGAATTAATATGCGTTCGAAGAGGAAATAATGTCTTTGCTATTCAACAAAATTTTGTTAGATCTTGAGTGACGTCAACAAAATATTTTGTTTTTCTAGTTAAACAACATTGCGTTATCTTAGTCGAATACACTGAAGAATATCGTTGCTATTATTTTTTTTCGATAATAATTTTATTACTATATTGATCGTTCAACGACAATTTAAAAGTTCGGCGACTGATTTTTTCCGATATAACTTATTCAAGGCAATTGAAATATTTAAAGTCAATATAGTCAATAAGTCATTTCAAGTTAATAATACCTTGAATTATAATTATTTATTTCCTATTTGAATTTGAATTTTGCATTGTTTGTTATGGCCAACAAGACGTTGGGAGTTCGTTGCCGACGGATGAATTGTTCGGGGCATCGTGTTCGACAGCTGCAGCAGGAGGAGCGGCTGGAGTTGGAGCAATCGTCAGTGCTGGAGTCGCAGGTAGCCAGGCGAGCTCCGATAAGGAATATTCGGCTTCAGCTTCGGTTTCGGTTTCCTCGATTGCGACACCTCCTGTCGCAGCGACTCCTAGTCAATCAAGTACCACCACAGCAGCTACCCCAGCTCCAACTCCTACGCCGACCTCAACACCCGTTCCCGGAGGTCTTGTCGTCGAAAGAAGTCCCTCCGCTGTTAGCGACGCTTCCAAAACTGGCTCTGACATGGTGGTAAGTCTTTCTTCCTATTTTCATAATTTTTATTATACCAGCGCTATCTTCGCAATACCCATTATTACTCCCCAGCAGCTCTTAACCTCCTAAAGGTAATAGATAATGTGCCTATAATTAAAAAAAAATATTACCAGTCATTTCTCTCGTATTTTTTAAACGTTTAAGGATTTTCACATTTATCAGTTGTCATAGTTAGTCGCGTGATATTTTTAATTATTTCACTCGAAAGTATAAGGAAGTGCGGCAGAGAACATATGTTATTACTTATTACTATGCGTAAAAATATTGTTTAAGTCCTTTTGAGTAAGGATGCTTACTACGAAAATTATTAATTTCGGATGACTAATTTAATTATATGTCTACTAAGGAAATGCAAACGAATTATTTCATCCGTTTTTATGTGATTTATGAGAAGGTCTAAGAAAAGGCTAAAGTTGTGGTATGTTAGTTCCTGTCTTCGCTGATTAAATTTATTTAAACGCGAAGTCATTCCTAAACAAAGCACAGGATATTCATCACCTCAATCTTTTATGTTATGACCGGGAGGATCAAGTTTATTATTATTTACTATATTATTACAGTCCATTACGCATTTTGTTAGCTACGATGATTAATTCACCTCTACGCGTCTAAAGAATTTTGTGTTGCTCACTCATCTGGTATAATGTGGGTTTTAGCTTTCCGCAGTTCCGTTACCATGTACCATCTACGATATACCAGCTTTTGTCGGTTATCGTAAACTAGAGCTACTTTGTGCAGGTGTTTCAAGTTTTTTATGGCTGGAGGTTTAGCCTTCGCGTATTTTAACATGTCACTATATGGAACTTGACAATAGGGGCTTTTGGTCCAAGTAACCAAAAAATGCTTTTTCTTTGATATACCGCTTTTTTTTACATAAAGCCTTTTTTTTAAAAAGCGATTTTTTTTAAATAAAGCGTTAGTACAGCGTACGAATCTAATTTAGCACCTTGCACATTTCTGTAATTCGATTAATTTATTAATTATTATGCTCTTATTTATGAATAATTATTTCGAAGGGTTTTCCGCGATATTGCAAACTGTTTGACAATTCGTGTTTGGATTGAGAAAAAGATTTGGTAATATCAGCTACCAGCTGCAATGAAAGAAAATTTATTTGTATTAATCGACGCGGATTTGAATTGATTACACCGTTATTAAAATAATGAAACTGTTATAGTTGTTTCAAGTGTGAATCGCGTTTAGCGTCTATGGTTATCAGAAAATTAAGAATTGTGTACTCAAAAGTTTGTCCGCTAGGGCGACAACTAAAGTGTATCTCTCTCTTATAATATCAGAACAATAATTTTACGTAGCACACTTTAATATAAATGTATTAGCGTATCGACACAGCTACTAAGCATCTTGATCACCTTGAGTCTAATCAGGTTATCGCTGAGAGGTTATGATTTTGGGTATAAATACGTAAGATTACGTAAGAGTTATATATTTAAGTTAGAGTATAAAAATATCAATTTCCCATAACATGCACTATTCATGAAACTTATATTCTTGTAAAAATTAACGCGTGAATTCTTACGACGGTTTGGGCGTTGAGCGTGTCAGTAGTGACGACAGTCAAGATGGGAAAGGCTCGGCAACAGTTAGTCGGAGATACGCTGTAATGGCGATCAGTCGTGCTCGTGATTTTTACACGTTGTCTCAAGTTAAATAAGGCTGTATAATTTCCGCGACATTGGCCACTTTATTATGACTCCGTATTAACACGTATGTATGTACATCGCACCGATTCTCAATTGAGAATACAAAACATGTACTGATGTATAAGAGGTAATAATGTTAAAAATAGCCTCGAAGCTACTGTAAATTATATGGAAATCGGATAAAGTAATTGTATTTGTATAAATAGATTTTATGTTTCATTAATTAAAAAAAATTAATTGCACGAAGTACAAAAGATTGTTTGATGGAACTTAATTTGCAATTATTTCGATTGATTAAAAAATTTGGAAAGAATTACTGTACCGTACGATTGAAATGATTTAACACATGATTGTTCACCGGCATCCAACATGTGCAGTTATGTGAATTAAATTTCTGTTGACGGTACAATTCATTTCTTCAATGTACCGGCGATCGATTTACAGGTCTCTCGCCTGGATTGAGTCATCACCCTACGTGGCTGTAATAGTATCGTACAAAGTTATTTGTTCGTAATAAAGTTCTAGGCACTCGCAGTATTTTTTGCTTTATTTGACAACAAAAAATGGAATGTTTTTAGAATATTTAACTTTTCCCACTAATGAAAATCATATGTAAATATTAAGCGGGAATCTTAGTGATTGGCGAACTCCTAGTTCGGTTGGAAAAATTTGTAGCCGGATAGTATTCTAATGTGCTACTGTGTTCAATGACTGTGCACTATAGCCGTTCTATATATAGCATAACTATTTTATCGATGCCTCCAATGTCAATACTATTGAAATTTTAATAATGTTCTATATAATACACATATATGTTACGTCGAAATGAATCCTATTTCTAAATTATGAAACGGGGTCGAGTGGTTGAAAAATTGTCAGGTGAATTCGTTATAACACGGTATCCAATACGACCTTCTATTTTTAAATCGCAATATGATAGAGCAACATTATTGACCATTTAGAATTTAGATTACAGATTTCCAGTTGATTAATTCATATATTTTTCTTCTGATCTTTTAACTGTTAACTCAAGGGAAATCTCGTATTTATTTAGGAAGTAATTTACTTTAACAGTATTGTACAAAGTCATTTGTTCCTCGCTTTGCAATTGTAAATACGTATTGTATTTTTCTTTTCTTTAACAAAAACTGATTGTCTTTAACATCTTTAGTTTCTGCTACTAATGAAAATCATATACGGAGTTATTCAGTAGAAAAGCACCAGCTGAAGTTGAGCCCAAGTGGTGACACTTCACTGTGAATGATTCAGATGAGCGCACACTGACAGTTCGCATAGCAATATGAGGCTGTTGAAATATTTCAATAGTTAAGTTACTGAAATAATTAATTAATATTATTGTTGTAATGACAAAATGCAATATCAGTTAAGATTTATTTTTACAACAGATTACAATAATTGCCAGGACAGTTTCAGGATATCTAAAAGGGATTCACAGGAGTGTTAGGATACTACTGGGAATTTAGCGGTGTGGTAGAGACATAGGAGAGGCTTACCAAAGAGTATTGAGGAATCTGAAGACCTGGGTTTATTCATTTTTCTTATCTTCATCCCTTCCTTAATCAATGGCAGAAGGAGGTGAAGCAAGATCACTCTCTGTACCGTATTAGGGTACCTAAAAAGATTCACACGAGCGTTAGGATATTTCTGGGAAATTTTACAAATTTGTAAATAGGATATGAACCCAGAAGAGGCTTACCAGATAATGACGAAGAATCTGAGGACCTGGGTTTGATCAATTTTATTGTCTTCACCTCTCCTTTAATCAATGGCAGAAAGAGGTTATTAATGATTTCAGCAGCCTAACTATTGAAATATTTCGAAAACCTAACGTATTGCTATGTAAACTGTCAGTGCGTGCTTATCTGCCGTGCCTAGATGTCATTTTTTGGAAAGGCCACACTGCCGTGTCGGCCACTTGGGCCCAACTTCAGCTGGTGCGCTTCTACTGATTAACTCTGTATATATGGGTATTAACTGGGAGCCGTAGTGATCGGTGAACTTGTAGTTGACCGTGTGCTGTCGTGCGCAGTGGCATAGCATGAAAACATGCGCGTAGTAGCTTAGTTGACAATTCATTTACACGCAGTCGTACATTTTAGAATTATTGTCGGATCCCGCGCCTCGGTGGAGCTCAATGACATATGCGGAAGCGAATAAATTTTATTTCTATTTGCCACCTAATTTAGAATCTGCACCAAGCATTCAAGACACAACAATGCGCCAAAGGCGCGAAATGTCTAGGGGAATTGTCCAAAAACATGCGACTATTGGGTATAAACTCCCCCGAACTACACATGGATTATGAAAGTTGAGCATCACGGACTAAGGTTTGCTTTGTCATTATAGTAAAAAGTCAATTATCCGAACAGCTTGTGGAGCGTTTCTTTTGCACTTTCTTCTGCATAGGCTCGTTCTGTAGGAACATTTTTTCATTGCCAAAGATGATAGAGAAAATGGTTTTCCATTTTCCATTATCCAAACACCGATTTCTCCTAATTATTATAGTTCGACTAATCGACGTTTTACGATGGTTGTGATGCCACAGATACTACTAGCGTTTGCTGCAGCTTTTAAGCTGAATCTTTAGGTGAGAAAAATCTGCTGGTTAACAGTTCAATTTATACATACCCAAAAATCTTGCATGTTGAATGTTCAGAATGATATGGTGCGTTCCCGATACATAATCTTCATTTCTTGTAAATCCCTTTTTCGATATTTGTCTAAAGGTTCGTAAAATAGTATGGTAAGTGCTACGTCACGATCATCAAAGATTTCATCGGAAGATTTCGATTGAGTCGACTAAATATTGTGATGGTGTTTACTGTCTAGCTTTTAGGTGCTAAATTTCCTCGCTTCGAGTCCGTATCTATGCGAATCACTGACACGTTTGAAAGTCACTAAGGTTGCCCCTTAACTATATAATATCGAGACGTAATATTACTTCCATCGACATTTAGCATGGACGACGCGATCCCTACTTCAAACTCCTTGTTAAAAATGTCCGCTCGAATAGACAAAGAAGGACTAAGGTGGCGGCTAATAGCTCTCCCTTTCTAATGTTGCCATTGCCTAAATTTTCTATACTTTCGTACTACGGCTGCTAATTAGAAAGAGACAGGGTTTGGGCGCCACCAGTCGCTATTTTTTCCTATCAGCCGACTACTTTCCTATGCTTGTACGTAGTACATACTGTATGTCCATGGTATTAGCTAAACATAAATAAACGTTTAGATTCCTCAGCCTATTAGGATGCCTACAACGATAGGTTTCCAATATATTCAATCAAATGGAACTTGCAGAAATGTTTTAAAATTTGGACTGTCTCTGTAGACCGGAAGTCCTGAACTATGCTAAGCCTTAAAGTATCATATGCGGAATTTATTTTCTTTCGGAAATAAAATTGAACACGTACCTTTGCAAATGTTTTGTACTTAAACTTTTATACAGTTTTACTGATTGAATTTAGTATTCAATGATGTTTTGCTTTCACTTTTGGCTAAATCTTCCATCATGGACGATTGTTTTCATGCGAGACATTTTATTCGCTAGATCTAACGGAAATGACCAATGGCATGATTCTGTATTTAGATATTTTGACAGGTTCAGTAAATGGAAAGCATCCATTGAAGATGAAATTATTGGAGTGTTGTTCAACAATAATTTTGTAGTCTGTGGTTAATAAGTTTTCCCGTTTGTTTGATCTTATTTGATTGATGTAAGTTACAGGATTATATAAATATTGCAGTTCAATGTATTGAAAGTATCTTCTGATTCTTCTTGATTCATTGTAATTAATTATATTTCTCTAGTTTCTGCAAGAGAACAGCTGCAGAAATGGCTATGTGCTATACCAGGTACCATTGACTCAAGTTTTTTTTTACTTATTTTGATATGATGCTTTTTAATTTATAATTTTCGACAGTTATTTAATAATAGGAATTGTTTTTAGGCTCTTATGTCAACGCAACTTAGGTCTAACTAGTCTTCGGTGTTTGTACACCTCTAAGTAAGTCATTACATAATACTTTGTAGTTATACTCAACATAAGGCAGTGTGCTATATATTATTTACTCTATGAAGGAGTCATATATTTTTCAATCTATCATATTGATACAACAGAGATCTAACAGAAATATAGTTTTATTTTTTAAGTATTGGGTATGATTTAAAATTACATGAAATGATGCATCTCTTTCAGTCCAATTGGTGTTTCTGCCACCAATTCATTAGGTGCTACTACACGGGTCTGTGAAACACATGATGAGAGAAACCTTCGTCTTAAGCGACCATTGTCTCCACATTTAACTATTTACCAACCACAGTTAACATCGATGTTATCCATTACTCATCGTGGAACAGGAATGGCTCTTTCATCATATGCTATTATAATGGGATTCAGTAAGTTGTATTATAACTCTTAATAATCAATATTAATATATTATACTAAATACAATGATCACCGAGTATTCTTTTTCGTACACATTTCAGGTACTTTACTTTTACCTGGAGGAGTACCTTGTCTTATAGAATCTGTACAAGCTTTATGTCTTCCTGGTCCTATTATCTTTGTCGGCAAAGCTTTAGTAGCTTTTCCTGCTACCTTTCACTACTTTAATGGAATCCGTCATTTGGTAAGGCATCATTTAATACAATACCATTACTAGTGTTCTGTTGCATCCATAGTTTGGAAAAAGGTTGCATTAAATTTCATTGCTTTTATTTTCATTTTCAGATCTGGGATCTAGGAAAGTGTTTAACGATCAAGGAAGTATACACCACTGGTTATGTAGTCATGGCACTAGGAGCAATTACTGCTGTTGCTTTAGCTGCATTATAAGACACCTGTGTGTGACAGAGTTGCGTCGCGCATTGTTTAGGTTCATAGTGCAGTTGGAGTATTAAATTCCTCTGTTATACATTATACAAGTATTGTTATTATAAAATAAATTTATTTATTGGATACGTGTTGCACAAATACATATATTGACGTTTTAGTTTAGCTTACTTTTTCCATCTATAATATCAAATAATAAAGTGTATTAAGCTAGCACGTAATATTATTCGTTTACCATGAACTCATGCTGCAGCAGCTAAAACTTACTGAATAGTTGTAGGATATCTTATTATTATAATTAACAGTAGTCTGAATATAAGGATAAATATTTTCAGAATATTCTCGTTACTTTATCATGTATAAAGTCTACAATTTTAGGATATCTGACAAAGTCTCTTTGGCATAATAATTTTTATGTAGAGTTGTTAATTTAGCGCATTTAGCAACCAAAATTGATCATGTTGTATAGTATAACTTACACAATAAGAATCATGGAATTAGGTCTGGTTTTGTGATTATTTTTAGCACTATGTCCGTGCGAAATATTTTATTGAATAATATAAGTTGTAACTGAGATTAAATGAAAGTCCTATTAATTTTAATTTGAAAATTATTATTTAAGTGGTAATCACCAATAAAATTATGTTGGACACGATAAAATATTGTTTCCAAATTATTTTCAATCGGAACACAAATGTCTCCGATTGCCGAAATTAAATCCGATATATTGTAATTAAATCGGAGATATCGGTTTCTATTTATTTTAATCGGATTGTTTAAGCAGAGTATGTTCCTCGCTTCGAGCAGCTCGACAATCACAGGTTGTAACAAGGTTTGCAGTATCTTTATTCTATTGAGCGTGAAATATCAATCTTGTTTTTCAATTAATATAATATTAGCTATTTAATTAGATCGTTCTCAGTACATTCTTAAAATATATCCGTATGTCATATCTGGGAAAAAGTGACAGAAAATATGGTATTTTTAAATTTCGAAACTTGTGGTTCCGATAGAATAAGTATACATATTAGCCATTTATCGAGTAGCTTTCTTGAAGAGAGTTAAAATCATGGTTAAAATATATTGAATGTGTGCCTATAGATTACTAATAATATATATAGATATGGAAAACACGTATCTCATCCAATCTTATTTCTCAACTTGACCCCGGTTCAAAACATAGCCATTATTTCTTTAGGAGAGTTTGAAACATCAAGAACAGCTGGTCAAGTCTACTGCAAAATTCTAGCAATCTGTTTTCAATAATGTCGGAGAAAAAAGCAATGCTACTGTTGGCCGATGGATCTGAGGAAATGGAAGCTGTAATTACAGCAGATATTTTGCGACGTGCCAAGGTAAAGTTATTTGTTTACTTAACCTTATAATTTTGGGTTGTTAATTACGTAATACACGATCTTAACGATTATGTTCCTGTAACTTTCAAGTTGTCATTGCAGTTAGAATGTAGTAACTAAATATATGGACCTTAAACTCATATTTTAAAGATGTATATTTATTATTTCAGATCGCAGTTACACTTACCAGCGTTACTAGTAACGAAATTATCAAATGTTCTAGAGATATTAAAATCTCTGCTGATGCAAAACTTCTTGACGCTATTCAGAATCAGAAGTATGATGCTGTTATATTACCTGGAGGACTGCCTGGCTCTAAAACTTTTGCTTCTGTGAGTATATATATTCTCTAATGGTGAAATTTAGGAATGTTCAACAAATTGTAACAAAGTGTTTTCTAACAATACATTTTATTGTAGTGCGAGAAAGTTGGAAAGCTTCTGAAGCAACAGGAAGCTGAAGATCGATTGATTGCTGCAATTTGTGCCGCTCCTACTGCTTTGAAAGCACATGGAATTGCCAAAGGAAAAAAACTTACGTCTTATCCTCTAATGAAAGATCAATTATCTGACGACTATATTTACGTCGAAGATAAAGTTGCGGTTGATGGTAAGAACTGTTCTATATTATATAACTTCTTGACTAATAACTTCTGTG
>JARPRH010000086.1:270239-284185 GCA_031763665.1 Calameuta haemorrhoidalis | reverse complement strand
AGTTAGTCGGAGACACGCTGTAATGGCGATCAGTCGTGCTCGTGATATTTTACATGTTGTCTCAAGTTAAATAAAGCTGTAACATTTCCGCGACATTGGCCAATTTATTGTGACTCCGTATTAACACGTGCGTCGCACCGATTCTCAATTGAGAATAAAAAACATGTACTGGTGTATAAGAAGTAATAATGTTAAAAATAGCCTCGAAGCTACTGTAAACTGTATGGAAATCGGATAAAGTAATTGCATTTGTTTAAATAGATTGTATGTTTCATTAATTCAAAAAAAAATTAATTGCACGAAGTATAAAAGAGTGCTTGATTGAACTTGATTTGCAACTACATCGATTAATTAAAAAATTTGGAAAGAATTACCTTACTGTACGATTGAAACGATTTAACACATGATTGTTCACCGGCAACCAACATGTGCGGTTATGTGAATTGAATTTCTGTTGACGTTACAAATTCATTTTTTGAATTTACCGGCCATCGATTTCCAGGTGTCCCGTCTGGATTTAGTCACCCTACGTGGTTGTAATAGTATCGTACAAAGATATTTGTTCGTAATAAAATTGTAGGTATTTGCAGTATTTTTTGTTTCCTTTAACAAAAATTAAATGTTTTTATAATATTTAACTTTTCCTACTAATGAAAATCATATGTAGGCATTATTAAGCGGGAACTTTGGTGATCGGCGAACTCCTAGTTCGGTTGGGAAAATTTGTAGCCGGATAGTATTCCAAAATGTTACTGTGTTCAATGGCCGTGCACTATAGCCGTGCCCTATATGTATAGCGTAACTATTTTATCGATGCCTCCAATGTCTATACTATTAAAAGTTTAATAATGTTCTGTATAATGCACATATGTATATGGTATATGTATGTTACGTCGAAATGAATCCTATTTCTAAATTACGAAACGGGGTCGAGTGGTTGAAGAATTGTCAGGTGAATTCGTTATGACACCGTATCCAATACGACCTTTTTTTTTAATCGCAATATGATAGGGCAACATTGACCATTTAAAATTTAGGTTACAGATTTCTAGTTTATTAATTCACATATTTTTCTTCTGATCTTTTAACTATTTAATTCAAGAGCAATATCGTATTTATTTAGGAAGTAGTTTACTTTAACAGTATCGTACAAAGTTATTTGTTCCTCGCTATGCAAATGTAAATACGTATTGTATTTTTTTTTTTTTTTTTTAACAAAAACTGATTGTCTTAAACGTCTTTAATTTCTGCTACTAATGAAAATCATATGCAGAGTTATTCAGTAAAAAGGCACCAGCTGAAGTTGAGCCCAAGTGGCCGACACTGCAGTGTGGCTTTTCCAAAAAATGACCGCTAGGCACAGTTCACCGTAAATGATTCAAATGTATAAGCGCACACTGACAGTTCGCATAGCAATATGAGGCTATTGAAATATTTCAATAGTTAGGTTACTCAAATAATTAATTAATATTATTGTTGTAATGCTAAAATGTAATATCAGTTAATATATATTATACTTAAAAGGGATTCACAGGAGTGTTAGGATATTACTGGGAATTTAGCAGCGTGGAAGGGACATAGGAGAGGCTTACCAAAGAGTCTTGGGGGAATCTGAGGATCTGGGTTTATTCAGTTTTCTTATCTTCGTCCCTCCCTTAATCAATGGCAGAAGGAGGTGAAGCAAGATCACTCTCTGGACTGTATTAGGGTACCTAAAAAGATTCATAGGAGCGTTAGAATATTTCTGTGAATTTTTACAAATTTATAAATAGGATATGGACCCAGAAGAGGCTTACCAGATAATGGTGGAGAATCTGAGGACTTGGGTTTGTTCAATTTTATTGTCTTCACCCTTTCCTTAGTCAATGGCAGAAGGACGTTATTAATAGTTTCAGCAACTTAACTATTGAAATATTTCGGAAACCTAACGTATTCCTATGCGAACTGTCAGTGCGTGCTTATCTGTCATACCTGGATGTCATTTTTTGGAAAGCCACACTGCCGTGTCGGCCATTTGGGCCCAACCTCAGTTGGTGGGTTTGTACTGATTAACTCTGTATGAGTATTAACTGGGATCCGTAGTGATCGGTGAACTTGTAGTTGACCGTGTGCTGTCGTGCGCAGTGGCATAGCGTGAAAACATGCGCGTAGTAGCTTAGTTGACAATTCATTTGCACGCTGTCGTACACTTTAGAATTATTGCTGGATCCCACATCTCAGTGGATCTCAATGGTATATACGGAAGCGAATAAATTTTATTTCTACTATTTGCCACCTACTTTAGAATATGCACCAAGCATTCAAGACACGACAATGCGCCTGTCTAGAGGAATTGTCCAAAAACATGCGACTATTAGGCATAAACTCCCCCGAGCTACACATGGATTGTAAAAATTGAGCATCACTGACTAAGGTTTGCGCACTTTGTCATTATAGAAGCTTACAGCAATACACAGCTTCCGAAGCTTTTCTTTTGCACTTTCTTTTGCGTAAATATTGCATAGGCTCGTTCCGTAGGAACATTCTTTCATTGCCAAAGATGATAGAAAATGGTTTTCGATTCATTTCTATTGAACATTTTCCATTATCCAAACATCCATTTCTCCTAATTATTATAGTTCGGCTAATCGACGTTTTACGGTAGTTGTGATGCCGCAGATACTACTAGCGTTTGCTGCGGCTTTTAGGCTGAATTTTTAAGTGAGGAAAATCTGATGGTTAACAGTTCAATTTATACGTACCCAAAAATTGTACATGTTGCCACTGTTCGCAACGAAAACTTGTGTATTGCTAAATGACTATAAAATTCAGGTATCTCAACTTTTGGATTGAACATCCTGATGTGTTATTTATAGTTCGCAATTAGTTTGCAGAATTTTCACATGAATTATGCTTGCAGATATTGAAATAATTTGTTCATAAGACGCAGGACTGAATGGTCATTTAAAAAAAAAAAAAAAAATTACTCGAAAACTGTGAAGCTAAACTTATTGAAACGTTACAGTTAAACATACTCTCTATATCAATGTGTGTAAAAGATATCAGTATAATGTCTTTGAGCTTGGCGTAACGCCAGACTCTCTTTAACCGTAACTTTTCTAATGTAATATATTACAATATAAAAGCTTCATTAATTCACCATTCCTGTCTAAACGTTACAATCATTTCGGGAAAATGGCCGGGCTTTCAATTTCGGTAGTGAATTAATTTAGCTGATAGCTAAATTCTATGTAGGTCGCAGAACTGGCTTCAAATCTCGTTACAGATAATATATTAAAATTTTGCGTACGGAGTACAGAAGTTTCTCTTTAAATAAGCTAAGGGAAATTTGAATACGGCTATAGAAAAGGTATTCTCAGTTTTTGTCCTACTGCCTTTCCAGACATTAAAAAGGAAGCTAATGAGGCCCTGATTGGATACGTATCATCGTGTTAAATTGACCCAACATGAGATTGTCTAATAAGACTATGATATTGCAGCCTTTTATATGTTTTATTAGTTTAGCAAACGTTAGGTATATAATCGAGATTGAGATAGAGAATAGTAAAGGAGACAGACAAATTGCATGACCACCTGTTAAAGAAGGTCAAAAGAATATTTCACAGAAATATGTACAGAAGAATTACAGAAATTAGAAAAAGAAGTGCAAAAGAAAAGACTTTTTTATAGTTTAATTAAATTGAGAAGTCTACACTATAAACGAAATTTTTTTCATTCATAGACACATGCGTCTGTCTAACCTAAGAGTAATCGCGCGAGGAGCATTTTCCACCTCAGCGGCGATAAATTGAAGTTTACAAAAACATGTGTCTGCGCTTTTTGAAAAAAAAACTTCGTTTAAGGGGTGAACTACTCCTATACATGTGCAATCAAGTTTCTGTTAAAAACGCATTATTTTCCTTAAATTTCTTTTCCAATTATTACAATACTCCTTTTATGCGTTAACTAAAGTGCTTATTCGTTTCAATAACGTTCGGCTGGTATTTTTTTTACAAAAACCACCCCTTTGTAGTCTGACCCCGTCTGGCGTTTCTCATAGCTAGCGAAGTCTTGGATTTCAAAAGTTTCGGAGGTTGCGGAAATCAATTCTGGACTTTAAAGTTCGAAATTCAAAATAGCAGATACTGTTCTTCTTGTTATTTCGAGAAAATTTGAAGAACCATATAATGATATAGAAATGCAAATTGATTTCATTAAAATACTATGCATAGTTTTTTTTAATAGAAATGTTGTAACTTTCAACTGCTGTTTTATCTACTTTCACCCCATCAGAATCGAACAAAATTCATTTTTCATTATTCGTCAAGAAAATTATTATCTACTTGATTTCATTTAGATATCTTAACTGGAAAACTTCGAAACTGCGAAACTGCCGTTAGAGATGTCTAACTTTAGGAATTGATTTCACCTCTTAAAACCGTTTTTCTACCAATAGAAAAAATACGTGTTGCTTAAATTTCTGTATCTCGAAATGAATTTCTAGACATAATTATGAAACACAGCATTTATATCGGCATCTCTATTATTTGTTCAAATATAAGTAATAGATTGCTAATTAATTAATAAATTGTGCGGCTTTAGATGTTGAAAGTGACTCTGAACTCAATTCACTTACAATTAGTTCTGCCATCCTGGATACGTCATGTTGGATATGAAGATTTCGAGATCAGATTTGCAATAAACGACCCCAAAAAACCTAAATCAAGTAACTTTTCTCATTTTTCCATTTTAAATTCGCCATTTTAAATTCCTGAATTCTTAATTCACGTTCGCAATCAGCCACATCAAAAACTCCCGAGTACTAAGTTTCATAATAATCGAGATCAAAGGAAATAAAAGAGCATTTTTTGTTACATCGAAATTATTTAAGTCCGCTGTATTAGATCATCTATTTTGAATTTGAATATTTTTACTTTAAATCTCAATTGAGCGAACCTTAAAATCTCCGGGTACTAATTTTCGCTTGAATTGGATATAAATTACTATGTTAATTTATAGAGCTGCCAGGTGGTACTCCTGAGTACTACCATAGTTCAAAGGATTACAACATTTACTAAAATAAAGTATCCAAATATTTTCTTTAGTTCTTTAGAATAATAATGTAGGTTCTAAAAATTACGAGACTGTATTTGTGCAAAGATTAATCGTTAAATTTTAACAATTTAGGTTATGACTTATTCTCTATTTTCCTTGATAACAACTCAAATAATTTGTGGCGTACAGGCGTACTGAGCTGTTATTTTCATCCAGGGTCTACTGAAATGCAGCTATCGCAACAGGGAGGGAACGCGAAAAGAAAGGGAACACGGAGTAAAAATCAAGAGAATATAATTAAAAAAATAAAGTGTCGATACAGCAAAAGAAAATAGTAAAGAAAAGAAGCCAGAATATAATAAACTAAAAATATAATACTCAAGAGACGAAATACTCGGCGAGACAGACTAGACACGCAATCAAAACAATAACACGCGGATGTTCGTTCGGGCGCACACGGTGTCGCAGTGGGACGGAGGGCTTTAAACGGGTTGCTGGGAAGGGGAGTCAGGGAAGGAGGAAACGCAAATGGGCAAGGGGGCAGGAGGGACAGGAGAGCTTACCGGCACTAGATAACAATATTACCTCGGGTTTCAATACGCAAAAGGGCGGTTGGGGGAGGAGAGGGTACGAAGGGTTTTTGAAAAGGGCGCAAAAATACTAAAAACTAGGACGCACGCAATGTACCGCTGGCTTCGAGCTTCGGTGGCAGAAGGTCAGTATAAAATTAAAAAAAAAGAACTACGAAAAATACCGGTCCACGTGGGGACGGCTCGCTAAGTCCAAAAGGGAACGATACAAAAATCTGAGGGCGCAAATAGAAAAGGGGGTACGAAAAAAAGGCAAAAGGGAAAACTCAATCACTCGAAAGCGTACTCACTCAAAATAGCTCGCAACAATAATCCCAGATCGCACTTCAAATTCTCACTCACTCTTTCATAAAAAAATCGCAGCACGTTCCTTTCGCAAAAACCTGGCTCGAAGTGATGTCTTCAATGTCTTTAAGATTTCCGCGGTCCTCGTTATTTCTTCTGGCGGACCTCCAGGGCTTCGATGATTAGGTGGATCGCTGGGCTGAGAGGGCTACGTGCTTCGGCAAGCAGTTCGGGCATGGTAGGGCTCCGTCGCCTTTGGTTGATGCGGCCCTGGCGGGCCTTCCAGAGCCTCGCTGCAAGGAGCCACGGGGCTGGCTTCGCCGGCGCGCGGGCTGCTGCTTGCGCGCTGGGCAACATGGCGGCCTCCATGGCCTGTCAAGTCTTCTCCCGAGCACGTGCACGGTATCGGAGGAGGAGGGCTTCACCGCTGTCACGTGGGCCTCAGGACTACGCATGTGATGGGACTGCACGGGGGTTGCATTTCCGTGGTGAAGGTGGCTGGCTGGCTGGCGGGCATCATTTCCACGGGTCTCGATCAGCTGTTCGTGTATTCCTGCCCATGCCTTCTTCGCATCCCGCTGTCTAGGCAACGTAGCCCCTCTCTCGATCCTTCTCCGGTGGTAGCTGTTGGTCCTTGTAGATGGTCGTCGGTGGTTTTGAGCCAGTGCCCTAGGAGAATGGGATAGGGAAAGAAGGGGGAAGAAAAGGGGTCTTACACTAAATACAATGAACCTAAAGCGCTCAAATAACACAATAAATAATACTATACGCAACAAATAACAATGCACGCAAGACGCGACGCTCGAGGCGAGTGGTATCCTCGAGCCAGGACGCGGGGAGGAGTCTGTAGTAACATTTTTGTTACAAATTATACGAATTTATTTATTAATTGATACTTTAGAATGTATTCAAGTGCTTTAATGACATCTGCCTACTATTGAATTAATTTGTGTTCTAACTAAATGTTAATAATAATTAAGAATCTATAAATAAATATCAAAATGATACTTGCCTTCAGTAGAGGAATAAAACCATAGAAAAATGCAAAAGAGCAAAAACAAAATCCCAAAGTCTTTACATGTATGTTTTCTGTCCTTATTTATTACTTTCAGGTTGTAAAAGGATGTTTAGTTGCCTTTTTCTCTTTGTCTCTTTTACTTACGATTACAACCTTTATGAGTTAATAACTGAATAACGGTAAATAAAAAACACAAAGATGAATCAGAAAATGAAAGAAAGGAAAATGCCAACGACCGGTATCGACTGTATGATAGAGATGATGATAACTTCACATCTATTTTTTGCGTGATATTAGTTTCTATAAAAACTTCTATGCAGTACAAATACCCCACAAGTCAGTCACTATTTTATGAAACATCGTACAGTAAAATACAATATCATTTATTGTAATATAGCGGGCACTATGAACAGATCAATATTTTCTATGACTGAAAGCACACGCTTTGCTAAATGCGTACATCCACACCCCTAACTAGTGCGCAAAGCGTTTCAGAAACGGTCACATATTTTCACTACATTATTTCACTATATTCCACTAAAGTATTTTTTCCTTGCTATAGTTACAACGGGCTATTGCAACATTTTTTAGCAGGAATTTCATTATGAAAATAGAAAGCCCGTCAAGGTCCTGGTTGGGTCTGTACTGGTCCAATAGAGAATTAGACAGGCCCTGGGCTGACAGAGGAATACTTCTACTAGGGTAGGAATTTGTTATTGGCGAAGGCAAAAAGGCTGATGCTTTTTTTTTATAATTCAGATGTTAACTTTGACTGTTGGGCTTTCCATATTTACAGTCGAATCGATTCAGGGATATAGTTGTATATACCAAATAAGTCAACAAAACGAGACAAGCGTTTTATCTCGTTTCTATAAAATTATATGAACACTATCATTAATTATGTGCCATACGTACATTATAAATGGCGTAAGTGTGAACTGATTGCTTGTTCAATTAACTATCGACAGCCTTTGGCCGTGAATGGGTGATTTCATGAATCAGAGCACAGTGACATCATTTAAAAAATGAAAGTTAACGTCATAACGTTGCTAAAATCATGAGTTTCACATTTCATATGTTTAATAAGGCAACGCTGCCTCGATTAACAGAATTGTCCAAACGCTTTTAACTGCAGCTGGTGCGTTTGCCGCGAATAACCCTGTATATGTTGTAACGTGATTCTATATCATCCAATTCTTCAAAGTAATTATGGCGAGTTTTAAACTTTTTCGGTCTTCTATTAGTAAAATCTATAATATATTCATCATCGGAAGACGATAACATGTTATAGTAATACGGCATTTTACAATAATTAATGTTACTTTCGCAATTACGTATGAAGAACAAAACCAAACTTAATCTCTAACCAACGCTACACTTCTCACCACCATGGACACATTGACACACACACACACACACACACACACACACACTGGCACGCACGCACGCACGCACGCACGCACACACACATACCTGGAACAGTCATACACAACTGTATTTGAACGACGTTCACGTCTCTGAACGCTCGATATCGGGCGTTTAAGTTAAACGCCGGTCATCTTCCGTTCAATGGTTGGAGAAATGTAAAAATTCAGTAACCTGAGTTTAAACTAAGTTCAACATTGAACCGCGTCGGAGGAAACGGGCGTTAATATACCTATGATTGCTCATGCGGATCAGTGCTTCAGCCGATCGCAAGTTGGTTAGTTGATCAGCTGATCATAGGTATATTAACCCTTTGACTGCTGAATACTCTGAGTCGAAGCGCTTTGCGTGAACGGCGTGCGGCCGGCAATAGCTATATCGACGGCTTGTGCCGGATGCATATGTGCGCCCATAGGCCACGATGATAGCTTTCGCTGGACGCACATTTGCGCCCGCATAAGCAGTCAAAGGCTTAAGCAGACTTCCTGACAACAGGGAGTTTCAGTATCGGAGCCTTCTAGCCCTGTTGATGCAGACTAAAGCGTTTTCGAAACGTCGGCACGAAGCTGAACACAGATGCGGCTTCCATCCGGAAACCATGAGTATTAATTGTTGAATATTGTTTATTGCGAATATTTAGCGATGCAGGATTAATGTATTATATTTAGCGTAAGATCCCTTCCGAGATCCCGCCGAGGACCAACAGCCATCCCAGGAAGGATCGAGAGAGTGTCTACCTTACCTAGGCAGCGGAAGGCAGGGAAGCCATGTGCAGGTGAACAGCTGATCGAGACCCGCAGGGATGATGCCCGCCAGCCAGCCACCCTTACCACGGAAATGCAGTCCTGGTGCAGTCCCGGCACGCGGGTAGTCCCGAGGGCTGTGTGACAGCGATGGAGCCTCCTCCCTTCGAGACCGTAGACGTGCCCGGGAAAAGAGTTTGACAGGCCTGGAGGCCGCCATGTAGCCTGAAGCGCGAGCAGCTAGCCCGCGCGCCGGCGAAGCCAGCCTCGTGCCACCCAGGAGCGAGGGCCTGGAAGGCCCATCAGGATCGCGTCAAGCAAAGACAACGAAGCTCTGCCATGCCCGAACTGCCAACCAATGCCGAAGTGCGTAGCCCTCTCAGTCCAGCGGTCCGTCCAATCAAGGGAATCCTGGAGGGCCACGAGGACCGGAAAACTGCAGAAGACATTACTTCGAGCCAGGGTGTCGTGAGCGATAGTGCGATTTTAATATAACCCAGATCACGTCACAATGTATGGACAGTGGCGAGCATTTCAGGGGCCTGGTTTAAAGGGACGACTCGAGGCAAATGATAAGAGTTATCGGCTATAAGGATCTCGACCAATCAGAATGATTATTTCTGAGAACTCTATTCCATGGCGGTTCTATGCAGAAAACGTATAATCAATGCCGGAGAGATTTTGCAAATGAAAATCTATTCGATAAATTCAAGCGAACGTTAATTTTTGTCAGCCTCTAATACTTGGGGAAGCAATTGAAATTTTATGAGTTGTACTCTGGCGTCATAATTTTGAAGGGTCGCCTCGGCAATAACGACGATTATTGAGATAACGGCTATGAAGCGATCGGGCAATAGCTATAGTAAATCCCCCCCTCCCCCCAAAATACTTGTGTAAAAAACTATGCAATGTTCAGGAGTGCTGTAAATTCTTTTAACAAGAAGGATTTACGATCGCGTCAAATTGCCGAGTATCCATGGAGATAGGTATACCACAAAGAGAATTTCAAAATTAGAAAGCTTTGAAGAAAATGAATTTCAATATTGAGCCGTTTATTTTGAAAGTGACCTATCTCAATTTATATTTAAATTGAGATATAATGTTGTTTGTGACAGCTAACTTCAATTTCTACAAGTTACTACAGTCAACAAAAAGCAATTGACAAATGGATTTAGGCCACTTTCAATAATAAACGACTCAATTATATTTATCTTGTTAAGGATGTTCTAGCTATATTGTTCTAACATTGATAGAAGGATGAAAATTTAACAGATTGTTTATTTTCCCTATTTAAATACATGTGCAAAGTTTGTAATCGATTGTCTTACCGGTTCAGTAGTTATTCAACATTCAATTTAACGTGGGTTGTTATGGAATAGCAGCACATTTTTGCATTTATGAACGAAATTAACAAAGAAGCAACATTGATATCGTGTTCAAACCTTTTGTATGTGTCGATCCAATTCTGGGCAATATTTAAAAAAAAAAGTTCTCGATGATCCTTAGCCGTTCGAAACGGGCTGAAAAATTTGGTTTCGTATGTGAAACCGTGGCAACGCAGCGTCAATTCGATTGCTTCAGTTCGATTTAAGTCGAATTAATGTCCAAAAGTTTTCTGTCGTCCATCACAAAATGAGCAAAATTCACTAATATATTAATTTATAGAGTCAAAAAACATGTTTATTAACATTATTGTAGCCCTTCACATTATACCAGTGCCTATGGTGCACATTTCAACTCCGTAAAACAGAAAATTCCATTTTTTCAAATTTCAGTACCTTTTGTCTGGGACTGTATAGCCAGAACGTCCTTAAATGAAGTAAAAGTCAGTACAAGTGGTAGAAGAAAAATAATAATGGTTTCTGTAATTTTCCTCATAAATTTCGAAATACGCCAAAATGTTGCACCCCGTAAACCTAGTTTTAAAGAAGTTCTAAGCACTCAAATTTATAATGTTACAGATATAAAATGTAAATATATTGTGATGTCGCCAATCAGAAAAACATATTCCGTTGTCGAAAATGTTTAAAGGCATATCAATTTAATTTATAAGTCCATTTTTTTATAGAAATACATGAAAATATATGTTTGGTATTCTCAATTGAGAATCGATGCGATGCAGGAGTCACAATAAATTGATCAGTCACGAAAATTCTAGAGCTATATTTAACTTGACATAGCATGTGAAATATCACGAATACGACTGATCGCCATTACAGCGTGTCTCCGACTAACTGTCGCCGAGCTTTTTCCACCTTGACTGTCGCCATTACTGGCGCGCTCATACGCGCGAACTATCGTCAGAATTTACGCGCTAACTCTTACAAAAATATAAGTTTCATGAAAAATATATACAAATTTTAAAAGAAAATGTAATCTTGAATACAGGTAAGCGTTATTAATGGTGTCCGGATTGTTGACGCCATACGATACAGGCAAGAGAGGAGAGTGTGCAGGATTTTTTCTATTGCAGCACGTATGTACCTCAGGCCGTGCGAGCAATAGAAAGGAAAGGGCACTATGGTGCGAGCGAAATGCCAAAGCGTCGTTCGTTGCGTCGGCAATATGACGCTACTGTTGCTGTCGGAAGGCTCTTACCCCACCGCACGGCGTCCACAAGCAGGACGCCATTAACGACGCTCAGTCACATGACTTGCGTCGTCGCCTTGGCTGTACTGCCGTTGCTTGTACTTGTCATTTAATAACACGCCTGAAAATGAATAAAAAGTAACTACACAAAATAATACACCTACATATTTTAACACACACATTTTTTTCATTTTTTACATCGAAATTTTGATATATTTACTGATCAAAAGATGCTTCGGTTCCGTTCAAAATTGTCGTTATAATAAAATCGATCGTCATATTGCATCTGTCCACTCTCGTATGATTTCCATTTCATATTAGGCAATCCTGTCCATGTGTGATTAGTAGCAAGTGAGATTATGGAACGATTTACTCTTCTATATTTTCTTTATTATTTATTTTTGGTCACGAATTCTCCAACGAGTTTACGTAAAGCCTTATCTTGCCGTGTTTTTTAATTGCATGTGTTCTTTCTTTAAACCTGTTTGTTCATATCCATTATAAAAGCTTCAAGTTCTTGTTATAGGAGAACCTTTTTTTAAGTATAAAATTAAAAGAGATGGATGGAATTTTTTGATAAAATATTTCACGGTACTGATGAATGTGTTTGAAAATTTCAATCTTTGAGGTCACGTGTTCGTGGTTGATTATAACTTTTGAGTTTCGATTATCGATAAACCAATAACTCTTTCGACGCCTATTGGAAATGGCAAATTGCTGACGTCCTATCACATCATGGTATATGGTGAAATATATGCATTTCGAACTTGAAATAAGAGGCAATCGGTATTACTCTGAGAGAAATACCAATAACTCTACGATTGAATTTTATTAAATTTTATAGGTCGATTGAGTAAATAGTGGTTAACAACGGTGGATGGAAATGACTGGTTCCTATTTATTAGTTGACCGCTGATCTATTTTTTTTCAAGTCAAGATTCCTCAATAGGGTAACCGATCCTGAATAGGCGTACTAGGCGTATTCTAACATTCAAATGTTATATACATATTAGATTATAGTTTAATTTCAAATTACGCACAATTTGAATGAAATTTACTGTACAATTTTTTAGTTATTGAAAAATAAAAATACCACGGCACATACAGTGGCGCTAGCATCGTATAACTGTCCAAAACGCAAGCTTTTATTCGAATATGTGGACATTAGACCTAAACACGATCTGCAAATTTGGAAATCCCTCTTGGAATATAATTGAAAATTCTACATCACTATCGTTTGATTAGGAGATTTTATGAAAACTCAAATTTGTATATTTGTTTGTTCTTGATTCAAAGGTATGAACACAGTACTTTTTAACCGAATTTCCTATACGATACGATAAAGAAACTTCCATTGTAAAAGACAGCGCTAGTACGATTTCCGTTTCACATTTTTCGCTTCGGCCAGCCATCTTGTTTAATACTGGCATTTTCCGCCAGGTAACACATAGGAATTTTTCTTCGAATAAAAAATTAAAATATCCATTTTTACTATATTAATTAGATCTTTATGTAGTCCCTCGTGGCGTTGTTTGCTGTCGGTTTGCGTGAGAATTATTTCGTCATTTTGTGTTTGCAGTAAGTTTAATTATTGATATGTTTTGTTCACATAATAAAATCTCCCTATTATGTGCGCTGCGTGGATAGGATACAGTGTCGCATGTGCATTGGATTTGTTAGGGATAGCGATATTAATATGAATAGATAAATATAAGAGGTTTTTGCAGTTATGTCAAAATATGAATGACAGTTATATGATAACACGTAGCTTATGTTCTATCTGGCATCTCAGCTATTATCAAGAAAATTTTCAAGTCAATCAAGTGGAATTGTTGAAATGTAATTGAACAATAAACAGACAACGCTTCATCTTTATATACTAATAGGGAAAATCCGGATGAGGATAGGGTAAAAATAGAGATAGGGAAAGCGAAATAGGTATTGGATATTTACTTTACAAAACTTTTGCTGATTAACAATTTTTCCTATATCTGGTTGTACAAATGCTAAAGTATAATTGATAATTGTAAACGATGTGATAAAAAGAGTCATATCGATAGATTTTCTATAAACTCTTGTCTGTTTTTTGAATATTTTTAGCTAAACACGGAGTGGGCACAGGTAGAAGTGATCAACCTGATCAATGATGGCAGCGGTCTTGGTTTCGGAATTATTGGTGGTCGGAGTACCGGAGTCGTCGTTAAGACAATACTCCCCGGAGGAGTTGCTGATCGCGTGAGTATTTCATTTTGAGATTTAATT
>JARPRH010000086.1:252849-263328 GCA_031763665.1 Calameuta haemorrhoidalis | reverse complement strand
TTATAATTTAAAAACTGTTGATAACTTGATATCCTTATAATGAAAAATATTTGCTGATTCAAGACCCGGCCAAGCCTCATCATGGACGTGGTGCGTAATCCCGTACCAATCGGAGCAGTTCCGATCATTCCAGCAGTTCCAGTTCCAGCGCAAATTCAAAATTTGCCGGTACTTTCGATGGAGACCTTGGACGTTAATTCATTGCCGGAAATGGAGCGTTTCACAGTTGAGCTTAAAAAAGACATTTATGGTCTTGGGATTACCATCGCCGGTTACGTCTGTGAGAAAGGTATTAATGTACTTCGTATTAGTTATTCTTTAAGTACAATGTTATAAGTAAGTCACTAAGAGATTCCTTGAGTCACTTTGCTTCGTTTTGTCTGGTCCCCATTCTGACCCTCCTAGTTATTAATTTTACTCCATCAAAAGAAATAATGAAAAGTCTCTTGTATTCTGCATGCTTGGACGGAATACGTTTTTCGACTGAGAAATTCACATTATATGGCAACGTATAACCTTCCTACCATTTGAACTCCTTGACGCATTGTTCTCGAAGTACCAAGTATTATTCAAGTCTTTAAAACTACTCTTACACTATGATGAAGATCATTTGGCAATTGTCAAATTTTTAAAGCTACCTGTTTTGGCTATCCGATTGAATAAATTTATATTTCTTTGTAACGTATTTCTTCTTAAACTATTTAATGGCTATTGTAACGTATATTAACATTCGGCACTTAATAAATATACATTCAAGTTATTTATTCATTTTGACCTGTTATGCTACAGAGGAACTGTCGGGAATATTCGTCAAGAGCATCAGCGAGGGCAGTGCAGCTGATCTCAGTAACAAAATTCAAATCAACGATAGAATCGTCGAAGTCGACGGACACTCCCTGCAAGGCTATTCGAATCATGAAGCTGTTGAGGTGTTGAGAAGTACCGGACAGACGGTTGTACTTTGTTTAGAAAGGTATCTCCGTGGTCCGAAATATGAACAATTACAACAAGCAATCGCGGCGAGCGAACTGAGACCACCTCAACCAGGTTCACCTTCTATCACCAGCCTGCCTAGTTTTCCCATCAGTGCTGTAAGTTTTACTTTAATATATTATACCAATTAAATTCGTATAATGCGTTTACAGAAATTTACGGCACATTAGTAATATATGGATTTTTAAAGTTTTTTTTTTTAAAGCAATTTCGAGTTTGCTGACGCCTAATTTCTTTTTTGTGAAAATTGTAAATTTTTATTGGATTTTAATTATTACCAACCAATGAAAATTGGCACTTGTTAGACTCCTGTAAATAGTGCAGGCAAATAATGTTTATTGTTGCTTCGCAGTGCTTCTGCTACCGTTGTCAACTAACCGTCTTGCGTGAGAATCGGCAGTGGCTGGTTAATTTGATAGATTGTCGTTGTAGGAGGTTAATGGTATCAAAGTTTTAAAGTAATTCATTCGAATTTTGGAAATATTTTAGTAATATGCAATTCTGTGAAAATTCAACATATCAAAAAGTTATTATAATACTTGGCTAACGGTCTATTTCAAGCCAAAACTATCCCGTACAGCTGAGAACTATTTAGCTTTCAAGCTTAAAAACTACATAGTCTAATATAAGTGCAAACACGATTTAACTCGTGGATCGTCAATAATATTCGGACATGAAAACACGAGTATGCTCGTGACCAATCGCAAATTTTTAACGGTTGACGGAGGTCGCGAATTTCATTCAAAAAGAGATAAGCACATCAAGTCACTGGATAATATAGAATAAAGCCGTTTGGTGTTAAAAATAACTGGTAAAAGAGGTTTATAGGTTCAAAAATAAGCTAATTTCCTATAAAACAATTTGTTTGATTTATGAAAAAGTAAGTAATTGACGAATAACCTCGTTAGTGTACAAAAAATTGGTCAATTTTGAAAAGAATAGGCAAGCGTAAAAACTGGAAGGGTCATTTTCCAAATACTAGTTCTGCTTAGAACTGAATGAATAATGCAGTGGGTAAAGGAAGACTGAGTGCTTTGAAAGGGTAAAAATAGGTGTAACACATTGCAAATTTATTAAGAATCCTCTGGACTACGATCGAAAGCTACTAGAACCTGCTGTTTACCTGCTGGTAAAGGAACTACAGTATCGAGCTATAATATAAAAAGAATACACTGTGGTGACGTTATGTGCACTGACTGGTTCATATGCATAAGATATGAATATGGAAACAGTAGAGAGTGCATTTTAAATACTAATAATATTACTATCTTAATCAAAGACGTAGACGACCTACGATGAATATAACTTTGCCCAGTAATGATGTTTCGCCGAATTCTTTCTTGAAATAAACCTCATTACTGGATTGTGCTCATCCTTGGAGAATTTGATATTTCGAGGAAGATAGTGCGATATTTGCTTACAATGAACAGTAACGTAATTTGTTTCAAAGTGTTATAACGTTTCGCCAATTTTCAGCTTAAGGTAGCTAATATAAAATAATTGAAATTAGGTAGCATCTAGATGCCATATAATTCTTTTTTGCATACATTTTTTTTAATACGTATATCATTCACCTCTCTCAGATATCCATGGTGCAAGAGATTTGACTTATATCAAATATCACCTTCTAGAGCATTAAAAGTGTAGCACCAGTCTTGATAGGACCGTCAAATACGAACACGTGGAAATTTGTATTTTACACATTATGACTACTCACTCTTAGTGACCATATGAAGTTATTGTTTTTTTTTGCAATAAACTCCAACCATAAGTAGTATAGGATCTCTATTCAAATACTTAAATCTGAAACCATTGCCACTTCGGAGGCTACACCAGATGTGCAAATGTTTAAAAAAATCTAAAAGGAGAAAATAAGGGCGGGCTTGGAGATCCGCACTCCATGGTAACTATTGTCATGGTTCTCTTAGGGCTCCCTCGAAACAACATATAAGGTCGTTCTTACAGCCTATCTGTCTACTGTGGTTTCACTGACAAATTGTAGGTACTCGATATTGTTTGTCAACATATTACCTAACTCTTTATAATAATGCTAATTGCTCAATCCGAATTCTCGCTCTCGTGATACTACTTTGAGAATGTGGTGACTTAATTTTTTTCCTTTATACGTCTGTATTCATGTGCCGTCGTGATACATGTATTCGAAAAAGGAAGATGTTCTAGAAGTATTAATAATGGTTTCGAATCTCGAATGATTCGTCATTGTCTTTTGTGAAGCTAGCTTTTTTTTAATTTATCAGCCTCCATATACTCCTCATGATATTAACACCTAAAACATGTTAGAGAACCTCTGCGTTATCATGCATATTCTTATGAAGAATAGGATTCTCGCAACATCGTTGTTTTATTAAATGTAAAATATTTATTGACCAATAGTACAAATTATCGGATGTTAACTTGAATATCATTTTTTGATACACTTTGCCAAGGATGTCGTCCTTTTATTTCTTGAACTTCTCAGCTGGTCCCACAATTTAAGGCCAATTTCAGGATAACGAATCGCAATCGCGATTTGTCCTTGTAAAAATATATATTCATTCTGTTTCATATGCTTTCAATTTTACATTTTATTATGTATTGGGTTGTCACATTTTTATTTTACTTCTCATCCACGAATAAAATGAATAGAGTACAACTCCTTGGGATTTAATTACTACTGGAGAATAACAACGCTATTATTATTATTTTAGGACGGCGAGACGACTACGGAAATCGAACCCGAAGGTGAATCGCATACGACGGTTGATAGTGCAGTGTTGCAAGAGGGAGAAACGCACGATCATCCGACCGAGGATTTAGATGAAGCAACGAACGTAGAAGCGCTGCTAAGCGATCCATCGAGTGAACTGACTCCTCAAATTCGTGCAGCTATCAAAGCCAAATGGCAGAAAATTGTCGGACCAGACACCGAGATTGTGGTGGGTATTTTTAGATTATTTTTACGTAAGCGTGACAAAGCGACAGCAGATACGCTACAAATAGTTGGATTCATAGAAATTGCATGATAAATATTGCTTGGGCGCCAGACTCGAACGCCTGGGTCAAAACTAAACAAAATATATTACAGTTAGACGGCGGTATCAGATTCTGATCTTGACAGATGGAGTATAACCTATTTTTAACATTTTATCGGATGCAGTCCAACTATGGAAGTAGATATCTTGTCCTGTCAAAAATATTTCATTGAACTTAACTTGAGTATGCTTAAATTGATTATAACAATGCCAAATGCTTTATATATATTTTTTTTTTCACCAGTAATTTGAAATTTGATCTCGCGGCCCCGTCTATAGTAATACATATAAATGCCCGTTTCTCGATCCCCACGATGACTACAAGATTGGATAAAATTTAAAAAGGAAGCTGTATCACGATTAAAAATAATAGTCAACAGTCTTTTTATTCAGTATAAGCGGAGATAAAGAGAAGAGATTGCAGTTAGCTAATAGAACTCTCCTGATATTATTTATTAATATATTATTAGTAAAACAAGCATTAGTTGAAATTAGAATCGTGGGTGGACAATAACAGGTGAGATATTCAAGCCAGGACAGAATACAAATTTGAGAATGACAATGAACGAGAAAATAAATTAAATGAAGTGGAAAAAATTAGTCAACGAAGTAAGGAACGTGTTTCGTGTACTCGAAATTGAGATTCTGGAGATGGCGAGCTAGGGAGTTACAAATCAATAAAATATTTGATTGGGTAATACAATACACCAATATCATTGTGACAGTTTAAAGAATCATATGGCTGGTTAGCATAGACATTGTGAGAAAATATACCTCGCGACGGTGGAATATTGAATTTAAATAGGTAATTTGATGCGCAGTGCTGCATGATAGCATTGTATAAATTATTCCAAAAGTTTGAGGCACTTAAAAATACGCAGGGAAAAGATGTGTGAAACGATATAGCGAATAATACAAAAAATATACATATGTAGTCTGGGATACCAGTACAATAGGTAATAATTATCTTTCACGGACAGGGTTTTGTTCACTCTCAAAAATACTTCTGTAGGAGAACTGACTAAATACTATGTAATTAATAAATATCATATCGAAACACGTTATCTTCGCGTAGTGGTAGTAAGGTGTTCCGAGACCTTATTTTGCACAAAATGGTTTAATAAACGAGGACAGAAAAGATTAATCGATACTGATAATATTCCTAGCTAGTAAAGATACACTAAGGTATTTAGAAATAAGTAAATAGGTAATGAATGCTATACATATAGGCGTCAATGCTATTATGAGCAAACCAGTTAGCTGGCAAATATGGAACGAATGAGAATTCTCGGTGCGTTTGTGCTGACGCAGGGCAGCCCCTGTTAAAGGTGTCGACATTATTGCTCCCCGGGATTGTTCTCTTCCCACTCCCGCGGACTTTTCAAGTAGGTGATTGTCGTTTGTCTGAAAATGCGAAGAGTCATTGGAATTATATGTGAGGTTAGCTTTGTGTGGTCCTTCGTTGGCGCCATTCGGTGTTGGTTTTTCGTGTAAATTATTTTTTCATCGTTTTATCCGCGAAAATTTCAATTGTTATTATAATATGATTAGTTATCGAAAATATAAAATTGACCTATTATATGTGTCGCGCGGAAGCGATACAGCGCTGCATACGCATTGAAGTTGGTAGAGATAGAGATATTGGTATGTATAGATAACTAAAAGACATTTTTGCAATTCTACAAGAATGTTAGTGTGGATTATGTGATTACATATGTTATATGTTCTAATCTGGTATCTCAGCTAGTGCCTATCAACACAATGTCACAGCCAATCGGTTAAATTATTTGGGCCTGAGTAAGCAAAAACAACGTTTCATTTTTATATATTACAGAAGAAGATCAAAAGAGATGTTCATTATTTACAATAATGCCTCTTTCATCATTTACTATCAGGAAGCACTTGTGTTATACGAAAATATTATGATATTCGATAGGATTTCTGGGTGTGCCACTAATTATTGAATTAAACATATTGCTGTTAGATACGCAATAATGTTTTAACTTTGAAAGTCTTGGATACTAATTATTTTAGAGTTATCAGTATCTGCAATCTATTTTTTAATATTACAGAATTTAAAGTTTTGTAAAATACTAGGATCATTATGCTTAATATTATTATTATTGCCATCTGTAGAAACTCCATTCATTCAGGATACTAATGATAGTATGTGTTATTATAAATTTGACAAAATTTTATTCTTTTGTTCCCTACTAATGTTACTATATCGAGTCGGTTCCATAAAGAGAGAATGTGATGTTTTACATACAAGCACAATAGTTATTCATGCTGTTCGGGTTTCTGGAAATTCGACTGTAAACAAGGTCGTGTTTACTGAGCCTTGGCTTTAGGCCAATGCACAACTACCCATTCGTATGATGCATAAACGTATAGTGACTGTGCCAGATATTATGTCGTATTTCAATTATAGTCAATCACAATTGAGTTAGCTCTCGTAATGTGACCCTTTCAATTGGTTACATATGCCGTGTATATTTATATCTGAGTAAAAATTCCGGCATAAGCAAAAGCTTCGTGAAGCACGCGTGAGTATTTAGTATGTAGACTAGTAAATTTTATAACATTACTCCAGATTCGAATTTTTAGTATTCATACAAGATGGCTAAGCAATTAACGTTAATAACTGCTATTACATGTTATAATATTGTAATAATTATTATAGACACAAGTGTTGTGTTATTAATTAATTAACTCAACTACCTACCATTATCGTTACATTATTCAATTTACATTCAATTATATTTAGTATATGAATGATAAAAGTCACTATAAAGCTAAAATTTCAATAATCCTATCGAGTATGGGTCGCTGGATTTGTACCTGAATAATGAATAGATGGACTTACAATGAGAAACGCAAATATAATGGAAATAATTGGTTTCGAATTTTTATTTATTTATTTTTTTATTATGTCAAAGTGTTATAATAATTGTAGTTGTGAATTATTGTTCAGTGGCAATAATGTCATAATAGTAGTAGCTAAAATCAGGAACTACCAATGATTGCGTTAACAAGTAGTTTCAGCATAAGATGTTTTTAAGAGATGGAAGTACCTTTCGTTAGAATTCAAAAACTAAGTTTTGTTTTCTCAGTACATTGTAGTACCAGCAGTGATGGGTCGCAACGTATACAAGTGCTAATCTCATAAGCACAGCACTTCACTTATACTAATCATGACTGAAAGTCTAATCAAATCGCTGGTAAACAATTGTTCGACTCATTGTCAGTTTTGGATGAGGAATATGGCTACACGGTAAACATACCCTGTTTTTTTCGGAGGTACAGACATAGATTTGCAACACGGTCCGACTGCATCAGAACCAAAAAATTAATGTCACGTATTCGTGGCTTAAGCCCGGAAGTACCAGACATCTGTAAATGTTCCTGTTTAATTTATTATATAATACAAACCTCGAGTCTTCAGATAAACTTTATTAACATTGAATCAGAACTATGTTCAGGATTCTGGAGACAGGCGTAGAATACACATTTTTTTCTTCCCACGAATGATCTTATGAAATCAGAACTGCTAGACATTTGCAAATATCATGTCCATATCCCACTTTTCATACAAATTTCAACCTGATGGGTTCAAGAGGTCATCTAGAATTTCAGAGACAGACACATGTCTGATATTTCGTTGCGATAATTATTACATAAGATACTCCAGCCAGTATTTTGCAAAAATTTGGAGTTTTGCAAGGCAGCCTAAAAAATTATACTGAGTCGGTGTGAGTTGTATTAAATTTACATTGAAAATTACAAAACTCAATATGGTAATCTCATAAAACTAAGTTGCGTTTAAACTCTCTGAAAATCTGTTTATTTGTATTTTCAGTATTGCTGTTATCAAAGATTGAATAAAAATCTAATAATTTAAAGTTGTGAAGTCAAAATACTGACTTAAAAAAATATATATTATAACACGTAATCGAATTAAAAAAAAGTCGAATAAGAAACTTGATAAATTTCTATGCTGTAAAAAATCGGATCGGCCACTCAGCTCTAAGATAGTCAGACGCTAAGTATGTAAGTTTTCTAAATTATATGGAACAAATAGATGGCAACAGCCGCAAGGAAAACCTAGTTACCAGTATTTACAACGATTGTCAGCTATACATCCAAAGCTAGTGTTTCATAATCGGATTTTAGTTATAAATTTAATGTAATCAACTACATAAAAGTATAAAATGATTAAATTTGATCCACAATTAAGTTATCTATAATAATATATTTCGTTCCAAAAGTAATTAGTGAGTAGCACAGTAAAGATACTGGATCAGATTCCGTTCTAATATGATAATATGAGGCATGTTATTCGTTCTTAATAATATGTTTCACGTAAGGTACCAAATTTTGTTTTGGTCGAAACGTGGTACTCGTAACTTGCATGCGGCCACGAAGTTCAATACCCTATATATATTCTATTTATCAATAAATTTTTTAACGCAAGGGACGCAAGGGAAGTGAGGCGTAAATCATACAAATAAAATTTCTTAATTTTACTTATGTTGAAAAGGAATTCAGAGATAAAAATATAATCTTTTAAATTTCTTTCGCAGGTGGCTCAACTCAAAAAATTTGCTGAAGGAAGCGGTCTAGGTATTAGTCTAGAAGGAACAGTAGATGTTGAAGACGGCCAAGAAGTGAGGCCTCATCATTACATTCGTTCGATTCTTCCGGAAGGTCCTGTAGGGCAGAATGGTACTTTGAGATCCGGCGACGAATTATTGGAGGTAAAAATCATTGTATTTATTACTGGTGATAATTTTTCTTAATAAAAATGTGTAACATGAAATCACGTTATTGGTACAAATGCGTTAAAATGTAACTAGTAAATTCTATATATGGTTGTAATAATAAGGGAAAAGATTTCATTGATTGACAATAAGCTTCCTATAGATATAAAAAATTGTATGCTCATCTTATAATAACAGATTCATTTTATCTTATGATAATGGTCTTTTTCAGGTAAATGGATATCGTTTACTTGGCATTAATCATATGGAGGTTGTTAGTGTCTTAAAAGAACTACCAATTCACGTCCGTATGGTATGCGGTCGAAACATTGCATCGCAGGATCCACTTTGCCCTATTGATACGGCTCAGCATCAAGCAGCTTTTCAAACCCGGGTAATTATTATCTAAATAATGATATATTGTGGATACGTAGTCGTATCTTAATCTATCATATTTATGCAGAACATATCTTACCTCGTATTTATAACCTAATACGCTTCAAATTGGAAGTTATTTCCTGATTTTTATAAAAATTGTATAATTATTATAGCAAAAATGATACAATAACATAATTACAAAGTTACCACTGAATTTATTAAGCTGTAATTTACTGGAAAAATTTGGATACGTATGGGAATAGAGGAATAATATTTTGGAATACTAAATTTAGATATAAATTAAATCTCAGTATACATAGACTGGCGCAAGTAGTTGTGTGGATATATTCCCTATATTGCTTACATTATGAAAAAAAAGACATGATAAAGTAGTGCATATTGCAAAATGTAGCCAAAGTAATTAATTTTGAAAATTTGAAGATCAGAACCATTTATTTGAATGAGACTGCATATTTGTTTTTTCATTAACTTTGTAGTAGGGATTGCTACAAGTTCAATGACGTATAATTAATAACTTTTTCGAGTAATCGTTCTCGACAAAACAGGAGCTAGGAGATACGACCATACTCAAAGTAGTGATTTATTATAAACAAAAAATAAAGACAGCTATTCGTATATGTTTCAATTTTATAATGCTCTATTTTACTTCGAAACGCATTGCAGTTATTGCTGCTTGCAATGTAATTTTATTCTCTCAATTCGACGATCAGTATCTGGTAATGAATCAGTTGAACAGGTACTTAGTTTTAGATCTTGAAGTTTGTTCCATCCCTCATTGCAATATCAATACAAGCAAGATGCAACGAAACAAAAACAATGCACCTATTATATTTGAGATTATTTATCTTATCAACAATTTGTGCTCCACGCACTGTAATTTCTCTCAGAAAATGATGCAACTTTCACTCATAACATAATTATTCTTGCAAAAGAGTCTACCAACGATAAGGACTAGTCTGTATACGATAACACGAAGCCCCCTGTATATCATGCATTTATGTATATCAATATTATCTTTAAAAACAGCAACATATTAAGCTACATTATTCATTGCTGATAACGATATGCAAAAATGAATCACGATAAATAACTATACCTAATATACATATATAATACCTCAGTACTCTTATCGCTCGTGTACATAATAGGTAAAATCTGCTGATAAAAATACCTTTAATTTCTCAGAGTATCCTTGGTGGATCATTACAAAACCTTTTACCAGCGATGGATCGTTTGGTGAAAGCTAAATCCGATGGTTCACTAGCTTCGACCACGACGACTGCAACTGTAACAGA
>JARPRH010000086.1:214273-244099 GCA_031763665.1 Calameuta haemorrhoidalis | reverse complement strand
TTTTTTAATTTTCAGAACAAGATGTAAACTTCAAGTGGATTGCGAAAGGATAATCAATTACAACAGTTATCGACCAACAATGCGATGTCCACCTTGCACCGATTTTAATAATAACATTACACAGTAATAATTATAAAAATTGTAAGGATAAAGCAACATTCTTATACAATAACACTGGCCATATCCGCAATTTGTTATGTTTGTGTTTTATTTTTTAACAAATGAAATGAATTATTTATATTATTTTTATTTATTCATATTTTTGTTTTCTTTCAACTGTTACCTACAACACGTTAAAGGATTGTTAGATAATACAATAAGTGTTATCTAATCTTTAAACAACGCTATTAAGTAAATTTATATTTCAATTAGTAATATTTTAATCTGTGCAGCAGACTCATTGGCACTTATTAGATTCATTGCCAACTGGAAGATTCTATAAAACGTTTTCTTTTTTTTTCCATGAATATAATTATTCATTGTAATTGTCATATTTCATATTCACCAACACATATTAATCTTCTGCCTTAAAATCTTGAACGTCAATCGTCACTAGCAGTCTGTTATTAAAAGTTGGTAAAATAAAAACGGATCCAAAGTTATTATGTTATACGCAAAAATTAATTTATTTCCAAAGTATTACTAATGGTTATTGATTATTATTGTGAGTACTATGAGACTATTACTAAAATAGATTAATCACTACGTGAACTACATCAAAACCTATTTGTCTGTCTGACGGATGACTTAAGAAAAGCTATTGAAAAATCTATAGTAAAAGAGGGTACTAATAACAGATTATGCAATTCCATCTAATTATACATATTACATAAAAACAAACGAATGAACTCAGTATTCGATAATGTACCTTTTATTGACATTACCATTTGAGGCGAGATAAGATTACTTACAAATGCAAGTTGATCAATAATTAAGTCTATGTGAAGCATGAAATTTAATATGAAATTTTATAAAATTGATATATCAAGATTACATCCTATTGTTGAATTATTCCGTGAATAATATCCATTTCTGTGTGGTCAGTATGATAACGAGTATCTCCGAACACATATCGAATGAGGCAAATGCTACATAATATCAATCAATGGATGCAATATTTAGTTTTGTATTTTTTCCCCAAATTTGTACCAACTGCTGCCACTACTATTATCACAATTATTGTATAATTATCGAGGTTCTTACTTTCGCATAAATTATATATTTTTGTGGTATCATCAGCATATTTTTGTTATTTTTCACTGGAAGTATTTAATTTCTTATTTATAAGAATGTTGTTCTCGTCAATCTAATCAGAATGCTACATATAAAGGACGGATAGTTTCACCTGATAAATATTTCGACGCGTATCAAAGGCAATTAAATTTGCAAACTGCGATTTTTTTCTTGTTAAGAAACGAATTAATAAATTAAAAAATAATCAATGAGTTAAGATGAGAAATTTCGACGTTCCATATCAGTTTTCGATCTTTGTTTGCGGGAAGTAATATAGAATATGATAAACATTTTAGATAAGTTAAATTGGCAATCAAATATATACATCGTGGTCCAATCCAAACTAGAGTGTTACAATTTTTTATGCATAGAATTGTGAATCAACTTCGATGTCGTATAATAAATCGCCATAATGATGAACAATAAGATATTGTTATCCTAATATAAGAATCGATTCTTCGCATAACTCGCTGTATTGGACCCAACTCAATCATGCGATGCATTTTACATTTGTATTTTCACTAATTATATCTCGCACATGACTGATCTAGATCATATTTGATTATAACACTTATATTTATCCTGGTCGAAACTCTAACGAGTAGAAATTACAAGAGTATTTACAAAAAACTGCAGGTCGTATTTCGAAAAAACTGCACTCGAAAAGATTATCTCGATATTTTTTATTCCTCTTTCGTCAATGAAAAATGGATATATTCTGTCTATTTATTATATGTATATGATGAAATGGGTACTTCATTTACTCCAGAATCTTCGGAAATAAAATTCATCTTAAACGTGTAATGTATCCGTCATTGCTAAAGACGCCTACCTGATTGTCAATCATTGAAGAAATTATTCTCTTCGCTCAAATTATTACTATTACGAAGAAATTGAAAAAATATAACTGAGTTCGATGGATTTATTAGGTGTAGCTGAATGTTGCAGTTTAAAAAACATGTTTTACGCGTAAAGGAAATTTTTAACAATTTTACTCATGATTTTATTATCTTTACTTCACAGTTAACTAATAATAGCGCATCGGACTTCCCTTATTGAATAGCTAATATTGAGATAACATATATTTGGTACTTCTCGACGAATCAAAATAAAATATGAATATTATTTAGTATTGGATTTCCAATGAAAATTAATGACTGACATTTACATTATTATAGCATTCGTAAATTAAATGATTCATTTGTATAAGAAAATATGATAATCCAGGCAAGAAAATCCCAGTGCTATACAACTGTAATGATTCATATTATATCAACGAGGTTAATTTTTGCGGCCTAAATTCTAATATGCAATAATCAGCTATATCAGTTATATATAGATATATTATTATTATTATTGCATTCTTAATTAAAAAGTTCAGAATATTTACAATTGCTGATGTTAATAAGTATACCCAGAGCAGATAATACCTCATTATTTTTAGCCCGATAATGTCCAATTACTAATTCAATATATACTTTTATATATAGCTCCCTATATTCAAAAACTAACAGATAAGTTAAACTGCAGTTATGGATTATGAATTTCTAACAAATCATTTTATTACTTAGTTCAGCCTGAATAGCAGTGATCACTTTTGGGGTTATGTATGTATAATTGTAATATGTATAATTTTGTAATACTATGCTATGAATAATACACGTTTTGTTAAAAGTTTCAATGAATTGTTGAAAGTATACCTCCTAAATATTGACTGTGAACAATTTTATCTCTATGATAAGTTGATGATAAGAAAATTTTACTCTGTATTCTGCTGTAGAATTTTATGTATTAAAATATTTTATAATTCATATTTCGTAATATATATCTACCCTTTCTAAGTTAACTTGAACCAAATAATAAGGTCAGTTAATACCTTCGACGCAGGATACGAAGTTTATTATTCGCTTAATATGCAACAAAGATAAGACAGGTAAAGTCAAAAGATTTTGCCACAATTTCATAGGTAGGCTTAACAAGTTTCTCAGTGGAGCAAGATGAGCTCCCAAAAAATATATGACGTATATACATTCAGTATAAATTTAATATTCAATGAAACACATTTTATACTGATCGTATTTGACTGATATATTCTTTTTGCCTGGGTGGAACAAACATGATATATTTCTGGCATCACTCTGATGGCATTATCTCCTTAAGGAATCCGTATTTCCCCACCGTCTCTTATATCCAATAGAAAAACTTATTGCAACAATTACAACAATTAAATTTCGTGTAACGTAATTACGATTGCATAGAGTATTAAAAAATTTTTCTAAAAAAATTCGAATAGTCAATCTATATTAACCGCAATGTTCTGCTTATTATACATTTTAATTAATTTTCTTTTCTTTTGTAATTATTAATACACTAGAAATATAATATTTTCTATTCAATAATGTTGTGAATATACACAAATGTATCTTGAGAAAACTGAGCCCTCAAATAACCAGTCATCTTCGCTGGACGAAGTATGACTTTGGCAAAGAGAATTTTTGGACAACTGATTTGGTCTGCTCAATTTCAACATGCATATGTTTAATTTCTATATATTGAAATTGTTTTGTAACATTTTTAATTTTAATAAAAATATAAGATATGACTTGCATATAAATATTACAATAATATAGAAACTGGCTCAAACTACACTTTTATAATTGTCTTTAAATAGCATTTGTTTCCGTAAATAAGTATTTTCACAACAAAAAACTATTCGTAGACAAGACAAATTCAACTTTAAGTCATCTGTAAGACTTCGTGAATAAGTCTAGCACGTTCTAAAGTCAAGTCATGTCTAAATGATACTGGGCAAAATTAACCAATTAAATTCTTATATTTCTTTCAAACCGTAAACAGGATAGGTTTAACCTGGTCAAATCCTCTGTAAGAATTTCAGAATCAACTAAACAGAAAAAGAATCAATCAGTTCTCTAAAACAAGTTGAATTTGGAATGAATGGAAAAATATCAACAGTTATCTAAAATAAGTCTACTTTACTATGACTACAAAATTCCACCAGTCGTCTACAATAAAATTGACTTCAGGAGGATTGAAAAAAATTCAAATATCGACCAAAATATTTCATTGCTAGGACTACGTATAAATAAACATTGGTATTCATCCTCTTTCACAAAATATTGTCGTATCACTAAAAGACGCCAATAAAAAGATCCTGTAGTCGTCTTTCTAAAAACTAGTGCTATCTAGGTTAAGACCCAGAATAGAACTAAAACTATTGAAAAGGGCTTTATAAATATCCACATGCAGAGGTTCTCTATAACGAGATAAAAAAAAATGCGTTCGCATTAGCGAACATAGGATTATCTAGAATTCTCTAAGATTTGATTTATCGCTTAGTTTTTGACGGTAAAGTTCTTGAATAACTTTTATCCAAATGTATAATAAGTCTTATATGGTATCGAATATTATAAGAATGTATAATTATACATTTATTTTGTATGGATATATTGAAAGACACCTGAAGTATGTCTCATCTCTATTAGATGCACTGACAGTTACGTATTATAGTATATCAATGGATCTCTCGCATTATTAGATTTTATGCACAAATTGTTTAGGATTTTCAAAATAACTTATAATACTTCTTGACAATTAGTTTTATATTCTAACAATGAAGTAGTAGTGCAATGGGTCCTCGATTAACCGTGATGTGGCAGACCAGGATTCCCACTGATAAACGACAATCCTGAAAAATTAAATATATAAATGAAAAAGTTTGCATGCTCTTATGTATATACATACGTTACCGCAAAACTTGAGTCACTGAACCGATTAGAAAATCTTTTTCACTGATGGATAATTTTGATCTTCAGGAGGAATATAGACTCTGCGTCATTACGATATGTCGAAAAGTGGTTTAAGTAAAGAGTGAAAATTTAAAGCAACCCGTGTAGAAATTTTTAGGGAACGCACCAATATGAAGAAGGCCGTACTAGGGATCAAGCAGGGCATAGTCAAGAACGTTTTCTTAATGCGGCGTTGATAAGGTTCTGGTTTGATTTACTGACGAGAATATTTGGCCGGGCCCTCAGATTTCATTGGGGCATATTATCGGGCACAAACAAAAAACTTAAAATGGCAGCTTTAAATTCAAAAACAGATAAATAGATAGCTGTGTGTCTATGATACATTTTTTTATTTAATTTTAATTATAAACCTGTACCGTTGGGCCTTTTGTATCTTAGATGTATTTTAACGAATTTTAAAAATCCCATAAATTTTAAAGAAGTTTCTAGCTATAATATTGTATTGATAAGAAAACCTCGTAAGGAACACGTCTGTTCATCCTAGTATGGTCATTGGGTGTCTGGACCATAGCCCGATGAGAATGTGAGAAAGCTGATCGTGCCCCGCTCATAGCCCTGAATAAACTTCTACACGGGAAGTCGATATAACATGAACGATGTCATGGATAGAAGCTAGTCTATTAATACAAAAATATTGATATTGTTGCATAATTGGGCTCGCTTTTACCATTTAAGTTGAGGCGTAAGTTTAATTAAGTCCAATAATTCAATGTTTATGATTATAGTTAGCTTGAACGACATTGTCAACTCCAAAATGAGTTCAGTTAAGCTCGGTGTAACCAGTATCGACTTATACTGCGACGAGCTTGATTAATCGCGGTCTCTAATATTATATTACTGTGTACCAGTTGGATATTTAAAATACTATAGGTTGTCCTTTATTGCCTTACTAACAACACACAACTGTGTTCAGGGGGCATCGCTGATCACGAAAATAACCTTTCTTTTGTTGTGAAATGTTTACAGTTTTGAGGCATTCGCAGTCAGAATTCATATAGTTCATATAGTAATAAATAACTTCCGGCTTGGAGCTGCGCCTGGAAGCTTTATTTTACCAGGATTTCGGGAATATTGAAGCTTGCTTCATCAGGGTTTGAAAGGCACTCCGATACTGATGCCTCTCGAAAAAGTTTGTCCCTTATACGGAATATTGTGGCATTCGTGCGTGACATGGTTGGCCAATCGGATGTTGTATTAGTTTCGGTTCATCAACCGAAATAAAAAAAAAACCAAAAGAAAAGTTCGTCAGTTGGGATGAATTTAATATCCTTCATCTCTGCTAAGATTATTTAGGTGTTTGTGAATTTCCAATGCTTCGCGATATTTTCCAGGAAAGTAACTGTTGAAATTAGCAAGGATCTTTGTACGGTTGAACCGAATTTTAAATCCAGTTTCGAGAATGTATTATATTAGGCTGAGATGTTAAAATATTTAAGTCTTAATCCTTAATACGTGTGCTATCTCTTCTTCCTGTTTTATCGAAGTATATTTCTCTGCATACGCGTACACGGTATTTTGCAAACTTTTGATTAGCTGATTAACATTTATTAGTTATCTTTGCGTTGGAGGATAATTTCAGAATTAAAATTTCTGAAAAATCGCTTGCCGGAGATGGGATCGATCCTGGAACTTTCATAAGATGAAACTGCGACGCTGCGCATTACACTACCTCATTGGTGATAAAATTTTATTTCCTTACATAAAGAAATAATTAACTGATGTTGGAAATTCAATTTTAATAGAATGTAATATGTTATTTAATGACTATTTATGAAATTTTATTTGCGCAACTTCATATGCAGCCTTTATACTGTTATACTTAATCTTATTTTACATGTTTTCAGTTAATATCTAATATGTACATACAATTGAATTAGATATTTTAACCACACTTGCCGTATTGGCAGTGAATTTCGGAATTTATATACCTCAAGTATCTTTTGATCTTGAAAAAACCTATACTTGCTATTTACGCAATAATAATCACTAGCCTAGTGTGTTCGTTCAGTCAATGAGAAAGTGATGATTAGATATTATAATAATTTCATTGAGGATATGCGCCACCTGTAAGTGAGGGTGGTTAGATACTCCCAGGGTAAGTGCTAGATGTCGAAACCACGTAATGACATAACCTCGTTCTTAAATTGGCACTCTAATAGGCAAGCCAGGCATAAAATAATAATAACATAATATATTTGTGGTAATTTAGCGCCATCTATAAGATAAGTGAACATCGCTAGATACTCCGTAAGCAAAATTCATGTAACTTATGATTTTCATAATAACAGAACCTCATTTTCCATTAATGACCTGCTGGCCAATGACTATATCATCGTTAGAAAAAGAATTCAGTGCGTTTCAGCGTCATGTATATGATGGTGGAGCTAGATGCTACCTAGGAAAGAGCTAGATGAGCTATTTAAAGACCGATGTAACCCCACTTTTTTAGTAAAAATTGGCTAGTCAATACTGAGGTATTGGCTAAATGGTATTTTGTGATAATTGTTTGATTTGATTGTCTATAGGTAGGGGTTAGAGAATAATTTGTATAAAAAAATCCTACCTTGTTGGGGGCATTATCGTAAGCTAAAGAATTTATCGAGTTCTAATTAGCTAGTCACTGGTATTTCTGTTGAATTGGGGACCTCAGTTTCTACTCGGGTAACAGACATTCCAGACGGAATAAAACAAATAACCTCCGAATCATCTTTTTAATTATGATATTATATTATATTTAGATTGCATTACGTCAAGTCAAGGTACACTGAATAAACTTCTATTGGTAGTATGCAACGATGCCGGTCCTATTTCCTTTTATGCGGCGCAACATTAGTCAATGTGAAGGAGAGACTTTGCAATTATGTTGAATATTAAATTTAATAGGGAACTAATGACATACATAAACAGTGGTAAATTGATAAAAAATAGTAATTAGGAGCTAGCTGCTTTAACGCCGCACTTAGTAATGATTTATGAAAATGCTTACATGTACTATTACAATTTGCAACGTCTCTAATCAAACACTTTTTGTCCATTTGTCCGTGTGTCGTATCCATTGGGGTAGCAGCTGGTGACACCTATCTGCATCGTCAGACGCAGTAGAAGCCTTCCCGATGACACCGAGGCTGCCGATCGTACCACAACTCTTGATGACGTGCTGTCCTCCAGATCAGGTAAAGTTATATATTTTACATTGCGCGATGATTAAATTAGAATAAGATTCCTCCAAATTTTCCAATTCCAAAATTGCACTTTTCGGGTCTCCCCATGTCCGGACCTTAACCCTGCATCCTCGGCCAGTTCGGATTGTCATTGTTGCGCACTTGTTGATATTTCTAAACGTTTCGATTTTTTCCATCTAGAAATTCTATCGTGACGCTAGCTAAGCGCTGTGTAGTTTTCCATAAATACAATCCGGACGCTAGTCAATTTACTGTTCTATGCAGCGCCTAGCAGGACTGACCAGCCGGTGCCAGATTTCAATTTGCTTTCAGTTTTATGAAGTATAGAATATTATTAATATTCATTAAAGTGTATCAAATATCCAATTCACATAATGGAATAATTCGATATTTAATAGCAATGTAAAAAATAGGCGCGTGTACTTGTTGTTTCGAAACACATCTAATTGTTGCGCTGGAGGCTGGATTCAAAGATGCGAAGTGAGTAGTGTACCACTCTGCCCACTGAACCAGCAACCCAATTTCTAAACGTTACTTCGGTTAGGAGTTATAATCATTAATATTTGCACATACAGTCTTGGTAAGTTTTGTTCAATTTATCCAAAAAGATAATATAATAAATATCACAATAAAATAATTCTTCTAAAATATCTACATTTTTTTTTATAATAAAGGTTTTTTCTTTAGAAATGACAAAAGTAAGACTACTATCGTAAAGTGAATATTGAGAGAAATTATAGTTATACTGTAGCTTTATTAAGCGTGTAACGTAACCATTCCACGCACACATGGATACATATGTAAGGGGGGTGGGGGGAGCTCCTATCTAGAGGCTCTACAGCATTTCGCAGGAGAGTAGGTCACAGGCCCTAGATAGCCTAGTGCCACACCATCTGCTCGGCAAGTAGAAGACTTGGGTGCGAGTTCCGGTCTAATTCCCATATTTTTCCGCGGATCCTACAAATGTACAATAACAGAACGGGAACCTTTTTGCAATGATTGTATTTTTTAAATAATATATTATGTTGCAGAAATTGCGTGTTGCAAGAAATGAAAGTATGTTAGGCAGTGATGACCTCTTGTGAGCATTTGTTGCTGAACTAAAATCTCAAATTGGGTTAACCTGTGTTGTTCCCATTCAGAGCTTGCTAAAGTTAGCCTACAATTAGGAAATGTCGAGTACTCCCGATTGGGTTCCCCTAATTATTATAATATTTCTACACACATCTATTGTCACGTGGCATTTTAATGCGCCTCATAAGATGAACAAAGTTAGTGACTTTTCGGCTTCTTCCTGAAGCTCTATACGTTAAACAGCCGTTACGCGTTCTTGGACTGTATTATTTTATACATTTTTATTTATTTCCGTCATCGGAATGTTTTTTTTTTGTGTTTGGAATCTTTGAGCAGATTTGAAAACCTAGTAGATATTGTATGTGCACGGTAACCTGATACCGACTAGTTTTTCCTACTGCAATCCAGGCGCTAACTAGGAAAATTACCTAGAGCCCGACCATAAACGTAACCAGCGCAGATTAAATAGCCAGATAGTTCTTATTTTGCTTGTGTTACATATTAGTACAAATTGTATGTCCCCTTATGTCAGTTATGTATATTCAAGGTTATACCACGTGTAAATATGTACAAAAATCAATGCCACGTGTTTGATGGCCACAAGTTAATCTTTTTTCGCACTTGTATTGTTAGGGTGAGAAGTGCTTCAATCTGTGAATAATAGCATAACGTTTTTACAAGGCTTGATTTGCTCGAACATAGAAATAATGAAATTTCAGTCAAGGTTATTTGAAAGCTTTTGGATTTAAGCATGAGTAAAATCTGAACATACGTAAAATGACAAAGTTTTTTAAATTCTATCATTCTGTAACGTCGCAATACGTCAGTAAAGTGGTACATTCGTGTGGTCCTGTTTTGATATTGGAATTAAAAAATGTAATACGTGACAACTATTGGTGGTGAGTTTAATTAATAATGTATCGATACTGATTTAAATAAGTATGGTTTGCGTAGAAACGTCTAAGGAAACTTTATCAGAAAATTTATTACGAAATATCAAAAACAAGTTTATGCACATTTATGACTCTCCAAACACAGTTTATTGTTCGATTATTTCTTATTTTTTATTGTTTCTTGACTTCTTGAGTCTCAATGCCTTTTCTTTTCTTGAGTTCTACTACGGATCGCCTTGTTGTATTTCCAAGGCAACATTTATTTAAATACATACATCTTTGTGAGTTTATATTGACAGCATAATATTACATTAGTATAAACAACAAAAGAAAGAAACAGTAACCTAAAGTAGGCATTGCAGTGTTTGAATTTTCCGCACCAGATAAGAAACCTCCCTCAAATCTTGAGGTATAATCTGTAACGTTCGCCTCAGTACCGAGGCAAAAAGTATAGATAAGGTAGAACAAGGAAACGTTATCTTTGCCCGATTTGCACGGATTCGGGTAGAGTAGCTAGATACGAGGTACAGAGGTATTCTACAAAAACATAGCTGTTGGCGTCAAATATCCGGGTGTCAAGTAAGAGATGCGTAATAATTTCAAACACGAAGGTAGCTAAAAGGTAACACAGAAATTCACCATGTGTTCAGAAAGTCATCGCGAAAGTCCAAGTAGCTCAGCCCATGAATGATACTAGAGAAGAGCTAGAAAGGAGTCCTACAAGAAAGCATAACAGATAGTTAAACATTAAGTAATCTACCAGTACGAAATTTAATACAAGAAATAATAAATTTAGGAAAGATGAGTAAGCTGAAAGGATTAAAAGAAAAGAAATACACTATGCAAAATATTAAAATATTTGGCTAAATGAGTTATGCCATTTTTTTCGGCAGTAATCCACGATAGTGGATAAGATAGCTGCTCGCGCCTGCTAAGTTCAGAGGATCGTAGGTAGTAGAAAATAGTTCCCGAATAGAAATTTGTCCGCTGTTCCCTAAGGATCCAATCGATAATGTTTGGGACATGCCTGGACCGGGTATGCTCAATAAGGTCCTTAGTGGGACCGGATCAAATTGCCTGAGCGTTTTTTAATACAGTGTCTGATAGGAGTATGATCGCCCGAGTCGAAATTATTCTGCACCTACTTGCCATCTATTTATTTGTAAGACGGCAGATTCTCTTGTATGAGAATTGTGCTCTTAGTTTGTGCCTCAAACCTATTTTAAAATAGGGTTAGAGCCTTTTTCAAACTTAACTGATTATAAATTGCATTTTTTTTGCATATTTTTTCAGATTTCAAAATTTTACTATCTAGCATAGTAAAATATATTAGGTGGAGTATTAAACTTTCGCTTTTTCTACGGTAATATTGTACGAAATATTCTACTTTATTTCGTGCTTATTCCGCATTACACTATAATGTTGACTAGAAAATTCTCTCCGTGTACGTGCGTATGCGTTAATTAAAATACTTTAAAAAATGATTTTCTAAATGAGTTTTTATATTTATTTTCAATCTTTCGTTTGTAAATGGAACATTAACACTTAACTATACATGTACGATTTCATAGACCTCAACAATTTCAAGTTCAACCGTGACGAATTATTTTCTATGGAAATTTTCAATAAACTAAAAAAGAACCTGTTACATGATTATTATTTGCTTCCTAGTCAATAAATTCATTTAAACTAAGGAGAGAGCGACTCTACATTTGAGTGATTCTATTCGTCTTAATAATCTTGCAATCAAGGTCTACAGACCTCATCTTGTAATTTATGTTCCTAAAGTCAAACGTGTGTAGTTAATGGTTAAAAAAGAATTTAGAATTTCAAAGACCTATGCATGTATGAAATTTCAACTCGAGCTTTGCGGTTAAAACGTTACAGTCCCGATAAGGCGCCTATCGGATGTCTGGACCATAACCCGATCAGAATTAGGGAAACCTGATCGTGCTTCGTTCATAGCCTTGACTGAATTTCCAGACGGGTAACTATCTAACTATAACTTCTTGTCTCATCGATATACTGAATTCGATTTTCCTTGGAAATTTTAATCCAATCAGTTTAATGGTCCAGTCAGATTCGTTCGTACACTATACGCTCCAACGTACACGTGCGCACGTATATACACTGCATAGGTGGTTACTACATTTTTGAGCCTCAAAATATATTGTGGGCTATCCATTCCCTCTACGACGTGTTTTTCTTGCTGTGTTTGAAATAATATAAAGGAAAATCAATGCATTAACACGTTGACTACTAATCGTATCACCGTTGATCTGTGGAACAGCTCGATGTGCCACAACGCGTTGCTGTTAGCTGTCAACGTGTTAAAGAAACGTATTCTCAGCTCCACGGCATATCATCATAGCCCCTGAAGAATCATGTCTGGCGGCTCTAAATAGACGGTCAGTGTAGCTGGTATTAAAATTTTCAAACCTAGTGGGGTATAATCATCACCCGTTTATAACTCGCTAACTACAAAAGGTTTAGTAGCAGTAATTACCAAAATAAACCGTTTTCCATTTTACTTGATCACAAGTACAATAGTTTCTAGGAAAATTTTCACTCGCGTTTACGGAATCGAATTTATAAAAAAAAATTGGCAGTCCTACAAAACCAACAAAAAATCAGAATAGAGGGAATCTTGTCCATTGGGTATTGAGATTAAAAGTAACTTTAAGGTATTCCGAGGAAGCTATTATATGTAAAAATTTATATATCCAACTTGATTACATTAAAAGATAGCCATATGCTGTTTGTTTGGTTCATAAAAATAATTACGTATAGATACAGTCAATCTAAAAATAAGAATGAATTGCGTTAAGGAGTAATAAAGTAAGCAAAGTCATTTCAATGATAGACTAAGAACTGCGTTTATATAAGCCTTCGGTAACAGGAAATGTTCGCCATATTTACTTAGAATGGCTTCTCTTGTAAACCGTCAGTCTTTTAGCTAATATCGGCTAGAAATGATATCCACGTGAAAATTTACAAAAGCAAAAAATGTGTAATGGTATAAGGGTGTAGGAATATCGTAATTAATAAAAGTTTGGGAAATTAAATTCGTCTGCGTAAAGAGTATATTTTAACTTTTTATCAAGTAGAATCACACCGAGAATGTGACAGTCTATCTATCTGTCAAATATGATATCTTATTAACGCGCTGCCGTAAGAAATTAACTTTTATACCGAACATTCTAATCGAAAGTACTAAACAACTAAAAGAACTCTGCTGATTTCTTTACTCACTAGCAAATAACTCGCATAGCCACGTAGGCCGTTACGGGCTTGTGAAATTGGTGTAGTCAGTCTCACACGAACTGCATACATTGAAATAGTCGAAGCATATGCTGGCGAGTTCGACGACTGTAGGTCGCGCAGAATCTCTTTCGAAAATAGCTTTATGACTTTAGTGGTATTCATACAAGTTTTTCATCTTATCCAGCAACTGAAAACTTTAAAGAAATTCTTTGGTCGTTTCTAGTTATGTGTCATCACATCGTCTGTATGAATCTCCTCGTCGTTATTCGTCAATGTTAATGTCTTTTATACGCTGCCGTCAAAAAGTTTTCGGACAATATTGTAAGTTGGACAAAATTGAAGTAAAACGCAGAACCGTTTGAGGTATGTTTTTTGGGGCTGTAAGTACGCAGAGGAACAGGGCTATAGAAAAATCTTAAATACAATTTATATGAATCCTGCCTGAGAGAAACGTAAGCAAAATTGATTGAGTGCAGTTGTTGGGAAACTTTGCTACATTGTGTATGTGAAAAATTGCGATCATGAATTGTAGTTTAAAAAGGGAAAAGTTGTACTAAGCACATGGAAAGTTTAATTTTGTGATATAATGTTACAACTTGTCATGGCATATTAATGAAATCTGAAAGTTAAAGCAGAAACTCATTATGAAAAATAGTCTCATGCACGTTTTATTGAAAATTACGTTATAAACGATGAAAGATGAGAAACGTAGTTTAGAATACTGTATTGATACATTTAGTGGGCATCAGAGTATGACGAAAATGTATTTTAAATGAGAACCTGGATAACCCTTTCTTGAATACAAATTTAAGCATTCGGTACTGCAATGAGGCTTTCAAGGGTAGTTCTGGGAAGTTGGTTTCTCCATAATCGCGCTTTCACGAGAATCGGAGCGTCCCTTTCGCATTCAGCTGACACGACATTCTACGGCTACGATAACCCAGAATGTAGCTTATCCTAGTTCTACATACTTAGCAATATAAATCCTATTGATAAGAAAGTTGTTGGTACAACTACTAGGCATTAGTTTTCACTGATGTTGCATCTGCAGAATATCCAGCTGTTCATGACTAGTAAGCTCTTATCATGCTAATGTCCTACCCCTATCGACGTCTTTTCTTACATTACTGAGATCTCTTTCCACGATGCGAGTCTACCAACATTCTCTAATCTCTGTACAGTAATACCACATATGCGAAGAACTCTATGAAAAGGACTCTATAAAAATGTCCTATCAACATGGAAATCGAGAAATAAATTCTTTTTGTGGAATAATTCGCTTTCGATAGGGATTTAAGTATTTAGCTTTTGCGTGAACATTGTATTCAGTAATGCCGAAAGGCGTCTGGAAACGAAATATATAATTAAACGCATTTATACAGAAACAAAAGTACGAGATATTTTGCCGCAGCATATCGGTTTAAGATTAGCAGTGGTTCGTAGCCAACGTATAATTTCGTTGGAACCGAGTGAAGGAATCAGTTTGGAAGAGAACGTTGGGCTACCAAGAAGACCGCTTGCGAAGCGCTGTCATTAGTGTCGATATCGACGTTTGGCGGAAGCGACGATTACGGATTCCACAATCTAAATGTAGTCCGCTATGTCTTAGTATTAACTTGATCTAATAACATCGAATGGGGAGGCAAAGTGTGAATCTTGAAAGTGCAAGTTTTTAATTAAAAAGATATAAACAAAATTAGAACGCATACTTCATCCGCTGTTCATTATCTTAATAAAAATTCAATAAACTTTCTGATATGTTTGTCATTTTCCTCTCTTTACTCTCGACGGTGTTGTGATGATCTTTTCGAACGATAGAATAATATTGGACGACCTGTAGGGATGTCATATGACTATACTCTATGCTTACTCTAAGTTACGAGTTGTGCATCAAGTATGCCGAGGCGCATATCGAAGTGTATTACTTTCTGCTTCCCCTTTTTGAAAGGTCAGTTACGCTTTTTTTTCGTTTATAATGAAGTGTGGGCTTCGCAATAGCAACAATTTCCTATAAAATGATGTATTAAATGTATAAGATGCCTTCTGAAATTAGCTGACAGCACTTAGAATATCGTTGAACTTTGATAAAATGTAAATTTAAGTGAACACAGGCTTAACGTACTTTTTAAGCGTTGACAGCTGATTCTGAAATGTGCTGTAGTAGATTTGTGCTTGTTCGTTGTGACCTTTATCTGCCCGGGTAAAAAAATGTAGACAGTTTTTTTACTTTATTAATGATACCAAATTTACCTATAATATTTCTATTTTTGTCCTATTTAATTTAAAATATTTATTTGTTTTTGCTTGCAATTTTTAACAAACAGTATAAAAGTAAACTTTCTTATATATCCGCCAGACGGACAAAATCAGATTTTTTCTTTCGATTACAATAATTATTATTAATAATAAGTAGTAATAATAATAATAATAATAGCCTTTTTGATTATCTAAGAAATTTGTTTAAATTGGTCACTATGATATTTAAAATATTTTTTAAGTTTAATTTTTAAGCTGATTTTGGGTTACCTGATCAGAATATTAATTTATGAATGAAGAGGATAAGAACAGATCAAACAATCAATATTCGGACAAAAACAATACAACGTACGGCCTGCCGAACAAAAAAAATACACGTTTTCAATGATGAGAATAAAATCAGCTAAAAATGGAGTGAAAAATAGACCAAAACATGAAATGTTATATCCAGGTATACAGATGGTGCCTGATTAGGCCGTTAAAGAAATGCAAGAAGGATCTGAAGGAATGCATATAGGATCACGTATGCAAATACCACCATATTATTTTGGTCATTCCAACATCGGGAATTATGAGTTTGCATTTAAGATGTTTAAATTGACAATATTTGGGCATAAGAAACAAGGATTCAAGGTACCAAGACGTTAGGTACGGTTAAAAATCTTACTTTTATGCTTTCAAGTATCGGTTTGTCCTTATCAAACGCATGTCGGTAAACAGAGCCAGAGTGATACAGAATCAGTACGAGAGTAGACTTTAGAACATATCCATTGAAAACAATAGCCTGGACTAAACATTAAGATTCAAACGGAATATCTAAACATAGGAAACGATAACCAGAAGAACTTACTCTGAGAACGGATGCACGAAAATGCAGTTACTCGCATTCCAAGTAAAAATTGTTGTTATTCACAAATTGGATATAACAAGATAACTTTTTGGTTGTTATTCAGGCGAAAGATTACTATTAAAGCATTAACGATTATTTTATTTTTTTAAATAAGAAAAAATGGATTTTTTTTTAATTTCGAACGGAAGCGCTAAGTTCTCTCATGATGACAATGTTTGAATAAAATCATGGATATCAATAAGTAAAACGTAGTTTCAGCATGTTTTGTTGATTGTGAATAATAGTTGAAATATTTTTATAAAATATTTAAATGTCAATATTTTTAGAAAAAATCAAATATAGAACTTTAATACCTAATTTGAATCTGCCTAATGCTCGGATTTCCTGTCTATTAGGATGCACGATATTATATTTTCATTATTCTAAAACTTAACCTTCGACTTTATTTTAGATTAATCTGAAGTCATAAAAATAAAATTTCCGCCTGTTTATGAATGGAAACTCATCATCATTAAAGTAGACTGTTCCTAAAAATAATATAATCTAATGCGTGGAGTGTTGCTGACATTAAAACTGCATCGACAACGACAAATGCTAACGTAGATGGACATCTAAACCATTGGTTAGAAACATTTGAGCATTGAAAACGATGGTTTTGGACATTTGGACATCAGAATGATGGATTAAGACTTTTATATTTTTCGAAATTACTCTTTCAAGAGCTTATTCATAAACGATACGAATTAACGTTCGAAATATTTTATGATAATAAATTTTGACAGATGCCAACCTTTAACCGACAATAGTTGGGTTCAAGATCCATATGGAACTTACAATTTTTATTCATATGAATAGGTGGATCAGTTCAAATCTAAATAAAGCAATATATGATCAAATATGAATAAATTGTTGGAATAATTTACATACATACTGTTCAAAGATTTTGACAACTGTCAGTTTGAAGAAAAAATTTCCGAAAGCGTGTAAGCTGATCAAGGAGATTCGTCTCGGAATGACGTCCAATTAATTATCATTTTTATATAAAATTAGCGAAAAAATATGGTAGTATGACCTTGAACTTGAGTAATCTAAATATTCACATTGATTATCTAAAAACTGGTGCATTGTTCAATACATTGAAGTATTTGAATCGTTTAAAGTGCATTTGACCTAATTCTTTGTACCTAATGGGAATTTTTGCATTATTTGTCCTGTAATACTGTGATCACGAAGGCTCATCTAAAGAAATATTCATTTGCACCATTTCAAGTTACCATGTAGGAGGTATGTAAAATTCCTAATAAACCTCGTAAACAGGTCCTGACTAAAAACAAAAAGGAAGAACCCATTTCTCTTTGTGTTACCATTCATTTTCTTATGGTAACACAAAGCATTTACCCGCATCGAAATGTTGTTCTCCATTCTTATTGCTTCATTTTGACGATCCTCCAGCATCCTCGGTCCATCTCTACTGCGTTTTCTTATTTAGTACAGAATATACGTTTTCTCTACACATGGCGAAATTAGGAATAATTTGTTGTTTAATGATTATATGAAAATTAGCAGCTTTTCGTTATCGAATTATTTTTATTAATTTTAGGTAAGTATTTAAAGCCATATAATTTCATTTATTTTTTAAAATGTCTCATAATGTTCATTGATAACACTAAATTGCATTGCAAGGTTACTATTTATTTTACATTAAAATTGTTCAATTAAATTTCACTTCAACATTTAACACTAAATCCTCTTCATAATATTATAAATATTGAATCATTCAGGCTCAAAAAATGTATTATTTCGTCTCATGTATTCTTCAAAGTGAAAATCACTTAGCAAATAGTAACAAATAACTGCTTGTGTATGCGTAAATAGGAAACTTTTAATCAAATTATTTTATAAATAAGTTTTTAATTTTTACAATTTATTTTCAACGTTTCGGTAAGACATGAAACATTAAAATAGATTGTAATAACTAATAAGACATATTTATTCAAAGCAGGTTGAAATTGAAATTAGTAGGATGCATAGATTCTAAGCAAGATATTAGGATTGAAGAGAAGCAAAGAGGCTTCATTTGGAACCTTGAGGTCCAATGTATTCTTATAATTTTAATTCGGGAATAGATATCATTTATAAAAAATTATAATGTCATTTGAAATCGTTATTTAGTTATTTTTTCTTAGTCCAAGTGAAATTTAGCACAAAACCTGGAAGTACTAATGAGGCTGAAAAATATCTAAAAACGGAATAGGATGTCTTAGGGTTAAAATCGTTACAACTAAAAATACCTAGGCTCAATATACAACTTTAAGACTGCTAAATATATTATTTACATTAGGCTCTACTACAGTCTCTATAGGATTAAAATTTCGACTTCGGTCATCAGCTTTTTATGCGCTACATCTCATGGATTCTACGATACCTTAAACGTGAGCTATAAATTACCATTCAATCTTCCACATAATGCTTGTGACGTTATTCCAGAAAGCGAATTCTATTTCAAGACTTCTAATAACAGATATTTGGTAGAGAAATAGACGTTTATCGAAATTCCGTGCGTTGAGCAGTAATTTCCCGTATGGAATCAAAACGTAATATTATACCACAGAAACGTCTAGTTATAAATGCGTTTATATATAGTGCGTTTACTAATTATGGTTTTCCTATACTTTTTACTTAATTTAGACGTAAAATAGTTATCATTCAGTTTGTAATTAATGTGGTAATTAATTCTCATAATCCATATTTCAAAAAAAAGGGACGAGTAGACGTTAGCGTTGAAAAGATGAGAAGAAAGTAGGTTATAATTTAATTATTTTTCAAAATAGTTTTCAAATTGATAACTATTACGTAATTGTAAAAATGTAAAGTATGTATTATTTGGCATTATGATTAAATTCCGAAGAATTTCGATGATGAAATGTGCCAATGAATTAGCCAGTAAATGTTACGTTCTCTCTCTTAGATTATTACTCTATCCCTGTATCAATAAACAGATGTGACGAAATATTGAATCAAAGTGCGTCACTTCCGACCTTTCATAATCGTTATATTTTTAGTGGCAATAATGTGTACGATTTCCACGCCAGTTTCAATTTTCTTACGATCATCTTATGAAATAGTAATTGCGATAGAATTATTGGTAATCGTCACATTGCTGTGGGTCGTTGCGGAAATCCGGTCGAAAAGTACTACTCAGGTACTAAAATGGCTAAATATTATAGACGAATTATATTAAATTAAAATACCGATTGAGATACGTCATAGACTTTTATTTAAATCTTAATTTTATAATGATGTCTTTTAAATATAATATACATATACACTGCCGTCGACAAGTTTCCGGACTAGGCCTATAACTACACTCAAACCCTTTTGCGCGAGCTTTTCTCGGGCAAGATTCAACTAAATTATAATTAAGATTTGTCTATATTACAAAGTATACTCCGCTCCTCTGCGTACTGTATGACCGAAAAGGTGCCTCAAACGGTTCTGTGCTTTACTTCAATTTTCCCCAACTTATAACATTGTCCGAAAACTTTCCGACGTAGGTGTATGTATTGATTCCTGAGAAATGGCTGGCCAAATAACAGCAGCCCTGCTTCACGCTGAAAAACTCTAAGTAGAATGGATATTAGGTATAATAAAAATTACATCTACAAGGGCATGAATCGAATACACTATGTTGCAACAGCTCAAAATCTGGGAAGGTTTATTTAAAATTTGCAGTGAATTCTGATTAATTTATTATTAGTTACTTTAAATTCTTTATGAAAAACACCATTGCTAAAGGTAAAATTTTCGATGATTATTGTCCTCCTATACAAGTTAAATGAACTAAACGATTCTGAGAACAAATTCTAAAATGTAAACGAGGCTATACAGAATTTTAAGTTAGTCAGAGTTAACGGACTTGAGCTAAAGAAACGATTTTAAATAACGTGAACTAAATCAACGGTAACGCAAAATAAAAAAGATAAAAGATATGACTGCTCCCTATGCTGAAAATTCACTGAAATCAAAATCCTCACTCACCATCTTGCAGTTGCTCCAAAAAATTCTCAAATCCAAATGTCCTGGATCTTCAGAATAACAAATTAGAAATCATAAACTGAAAATTGAAACAAATTAAAACACGTTCCTCCCTAGTCTTAGTGAAAATCCCGAAATGAAAACGACAATTCGCTTCGTGCTTTTCAATTGGAAGATCGTCACTAAATGCGGTCTTCGTTCCCATCGGAATTGTTTAATTTACTTCAGTTGTGGTGCGTCTTATTGTTAGTTACGTCAGAGGACATAGCTTTTACGTAGATGTTTCGGATGTTGCAGTTAGATATCGAGAAAGCGGAAGTCCCACTCGCCTCGTATTCTGCAATACGAATCTTCTACGATGGTGAAGACTCGACCATTTTCCGACATAGTAGGGCTTGTGCCAATGCGTACTGCAGTCCATTATGCTCTTGATATCTCGACTGCTACATAGATAGTTCTTTCCGGCCCCGCAATTGACTAGAACTTTGTCGAATTTTTTCTAGAGACCTAATGGGTATGTTTACTGCACAGTTGAACAGGGTATGCCCGATAAGGCCCTTAGCAGGATCGGATCAAATAGCTTCAATGTATTTTAAAACAATATCAAATAGAATTAGAGAATCGGGTCTACGTCGGGATCATATTACATTATTTTATCAGCAAAATAATTTGATGAAAAGAAAAGTTCAACAGTATAATATGATCGGCTCTAGAGTAGAATCAAATTAATTATTCCACTCAGCAAATTATTTCAATAAAAACAAAGGATCCTGCACATTTTTATGGAAAAATGCCCCCGGTTGAATTATTCCGTTCTGCGAATATTGTAATTTTAAAATTCTAAACAAATGTTTTCATTGCTATAACTTCAGAGAATCAATAGATTGAAAGATAGAGATTCTCTGAAGTCATGGAATTTGACTAAATTACCATATCTCTAAGATAAATTACTGCCTCAAGATTTGATTTTCATTAATTCCCGCGATAGAACCATCTTCAGATGATTCAATAGTCCTAAATAGCCGTGTGTACAGTGTGTCCAAAATAACTTTTCCACCGAAAAATGGCTGGAAGTACTTCGAGCATCATCCCGCCGTAAAGTCTTTGTCGAAATTTTCAATAGTTCTTAAACGGGAAGCGTCTAAGCCGTACCAATGAGAATGAAGCATTTTTACTGATCGTCGCTGCATGGTGGGAGGCATAATCGTGGGAGGTGTAATCGCAGGATGCCAAATATAGGTTCACTAAGACGTCATGTGCAGCAGCTTCAGGCGATGGTGCGATTAGCAATTATTTCACGGCCGAAGTGCCAAGCGCATTTGTTGACAGACTACAAATACAGCTGAAACGCCGTAACTTTGCACCGCAGCTTCGTGCGGGACGCACAATTCACTACTGCTTCGAGGTGCGCGTTCGGCTGCACGAAAATCCATACACGGTGCCTAAAACGTAATGCAGTGCTATTTTTATTCTGACATAAAAGTTTACGTATTCCTGAGCCTGCGTGTAAAATCTCTGTGTTCCTCGTTTTCGATTTTGAAGTCTATGTGTCTTCGCCATATATTTTGGAGTTACGTAGATCCACGTGCGCGCACGCGCTCACGCACGTGGGCGCCTAGGTAATTCATGAATACGCGCACATCTACATCCGTTGCACATAAAAGAAGGCATTTTATAAATATGTCAGTTCACTCAGATTCCATGACTTCAGAGCTCCATGTCTCTTAACCATTTGATTCTCTCAGATTGTGGCAATGGAGACATATTAGAACTTTCACTTTTCCATAAAAGAAAAAACGTGCGGGGCTATTCGATGGAATGAATTATTACGTCTGTTAAGAAGATTTATACAATTTATATCCCAAATGACGTTGTCTTGCCTTTTCAACCGAAATAAAACAATATTTTTATTCGATTTAGTTTATGCATTTTTCTATCAGGTCAGTCCAAAAGTTCGTACGCATTTTTGGGAAATTGTTAAATAGTGTATGCGCATAAACTTATGGACTGACCTGATAATTTAGCAATTTTTTCGATTATTAGAAACTTTATCTTATCAAGGAAACTATTTATGCAAATTATAATCCTCTCATTGAACATTTATTTATTCTTAAGATGCTGTTAAATATTAACTCTCTTAATCTTGCACTGCGAGCTTCATGTTAGTCATTGTCATCATAATAAATTTCTATAATAATAAATACATGGTAAAGAAATATTGGAATAATAAATACAATCATTGCATAAGAAGGCTGCTGTTCCATCATTCGATATGTATTCCTGTACATGGAATGATGGTATTTTATACGCTTACGATTGCTAGTCACTGAAACATAAATATAGTTGCTTCCAATATTCACTCTATAATAGTTTTGCGTTTGCTGTTCTTAGAGGAAAATATTTAATCACAAGGTTTAGAGGTGCAATGAGGTTTAATAAATTCTGATATTTATTGGACTATTTCTATAAAGAAATTCAACACATCTGCTGTTTTCATATATACAAATATTGATGATTATCATTCTTAACCGAAGTAACGTTTAGGAAATGGACAGGCGACTCAATGGGTACATGCAATGTCACATTGCTCACTTCAAGCATCGTGACAATCGCAGGTTCGAACCCCGTTCCCAACATTGCAAACAGATGTTACTCAATCAACCATGAGTACACACATGCTCCTTTATTTTTACATTTCTTTTTTTTATTTATACAATTTAATCGATTATGTTATTGATGTATTTTGATGAATTTCAACAATCTTATAAATTTTACTACAAAACCTGACCTGTATGCTCCAGCCGGTTTATATTGAATTCTTTGCAAGTGCCCGATCACGTTTACCCGATCGTGTTATTATCACACATTACATGTACGATTAGGGCTCTATCGCGAAGGGGCGCAAGCCTGATCGGATAGTCTTTAGGACCCTAGATTGATTTCTCGAGATGCCCGCTTGCAATCGCATCGATGTAACTGCACAGGACGCATATTCGTGACAGGCCCGAAATACCATGTTACAGTGTGTATATTATGCATGTAGCAGCAGCAACCGCGAAATTACAAACTTTTTTACCTTTGTCTCCTTTATCAATAAAAATTATTGTTGAAATTATCTGTAAAATTAATATCATAAAAATGATCGTAGTTTGATAATCATTTGGCTAAAATATAACGTCCGTATTATTCATTTATTAAATGAATACATAACACAGCTAAATAATATAATGAATTTGATACGCAGGTGTGAGCAGAGCGTCGATGAATAAACCGGAGGCGGATAACAGTGACTCTCTAGAAGATTTCGAAGATGCGTCTCCGATTACACCAGTTCATAGTCCGAAGAAGAAGAAAAAGGAGAAACCTAGAACAAAAGACGATTTTTGTTCATCGGGTAAAAGCAGTCCAAATGCAGTTGTACCTCAGTCAGTTATTGAAAAGCAAGAAGAAGAGGGAGAAGCAACGATTTCTCCAAACGACGGTATAGTACCTAACGTGGATGTAAATGCGCTGAAGGAGCGGTTCGTCAGTTTACCATACGAACGCGAGCACGTCTCGAGCGTCGCCACATTGGCAAGTCCTCGACATGCTGAACACCGTCCAGGGAAGCGGGCTAAAGAAACCTTGGGCGCCGTCAAAATGCAATCAGAAGTTAAAGAGACTGTCGAAACGGATCATTCACAAAAGAAAATTAGTAACGTGAAGATAATGGAAGAAATAATGATTTATGATACGGGACCCGAAAGCTCTCAAAAGCATTTTTCTCATGAAATAATGGCGAATGTGAAACGGCAAGGAAGTTTAGTGAAGGAAAAGGAACCCAACGTCGAAGTAAATCGGGAGACGATAACCGGAGAAACAGAAGCGGTCTCTGTAAGTGTGGCAAAAAGCGTGAATCTGGAAGACAAAACTAGTAAGAAAGTGACCGAGGGTACGTCATCCGAAATGGCTCTCACCGAAAAGGAAATAGAGGTAAATGCCAGAAAATTGTCTAAGGAGAGAAGAAAGAGTTTGAAGGAGCAAAAGAGTATCGAAAGGGTAACGGAATACTTAACGAAGCATGCTGCTATTGAAAATTCATCTTTCGAAGATGAGATTCCAAAGCGCAATGAAGCCAGAAAGAGTATAAAAAGTAGGGACAGATTAGTTAAACAAAAGAGCAGTGAAAAAATAGTAAGTCTACCTGCCACAGACGTTCATGCCGGTAGTACTATTAAACATTCCTTGTTTGTCGAACCGCGACCTTCGGTGTCTTCAGAAAGAAGAAAAAGTCTTACGAAGCAGGATAATGTCGGCAGTGTTCTAGAAGGATCTTTGGAAACTGATAGGCTTACATCGATAGACGTAGTTTTGGGAGAAGAAAATAAGTTAGATATATTAGAAGGTCCACAGCACTTGGAGTCTACGGATGCACACAGTAAGCATCCAAGTAAGTCCAGTGAGATGATAAAGGAACCAAAAATATGTAACGTGATAAAGAAACCAAGTACGACAGAATCATGTGATAAGAAAATATTCGAACCAATCTCTCCTGCTCGTACTTCGAAGAAGGAAGTCAAGATACAGGAAGATGTACAGATCTTGTACGAAATACCTCAGGAGGAAATTTCAATTTTACCGGAGGTACAGCTAGTTACGGCAAAAATAATTGACGTGGAGGAAATAGCCGCGAGCCTCGTCGAGAAGGTGTTCGAGTCGAGAGTGGAAGTGAGCTCACCTCCCGAGATAGGGAGGCTGACAGATAAAACTGAAAGCAGGCCGAAAGCCTCAAGAGAGAAGACTCACTCGACCGAAGAGCCAGATCAAGGCCGACTTCAGCTCTCGGTACTCTCAAAGTCGATTTCCGAGAATACTTTAGCAGTCGTCGAGGAAGAGGAAAACAAAATATCTGAGAAGAACATTAAACCGGAAATTCTGCTGGATTTGTCGAAACTACCAAAGCAGTCGGAGCCAGACACTTGTGCGGACATTAACACGGAGCTTACGAAGGAAAAACGATCTGTGACAAGAATCGGGAGTGACGGTTCGCGAAAATTAGAAACAATAAGTAGAATCAAGTGCCGTGGGAGTGTGGGAAGTGATGAGCTTGCAGAATCTAAGTCTAATGAAATTATCAAAGATTCTAACGCGCTCGCAGAGAAAGAAAAACGAGAGGATGTAGTGACGCGAGTGTCCAGTGAAGTTGAGACAACAGAATCTACTATTGACGTTGCTCGTCTTCACGTTGACACTGATGATAAGAATGCGGATCAGGTGGCAGAGTTGCAACATCATGGACGTCAGGATGAAATCGATGAGAGGTAAGTTTTCATATTATTCAAAAGACATCTTATCAAAGTTTCCAGTGAAAGATATTTCTTCTCTACTCACGTGTGTGGCAGCTTATGAAAAATCTGTTATCCATCTCGTAGCTACTGGTGGACCACATTTAAACCACTATCTCGTCGTTATTGGTTCGAAACTAATGTTTATTTAAACTATGATACTAACTTAGGTTTCGCTTATTTAACCTGCTAACCATGAGTTTCATGATTTTCGTTAGTCAAGATTTCTATTTATCTGACCGATTCCAAAATTCAAAATTAAAGTTAGATTTATCTTTCTTCCTATGACTTTTTCTTTTTATTATCATACATCGTTAGTGAAAAGTACGATTATATTGCAGTTACCTTGTTAGAAACTTCGAGTAAGCTGTCTCATTTCAATATTATATGCAAAAACTTAAACTCAAATTATTCTTTTTGTATATTTTATAACCCTCTCTCCCCTTCGATGGCCTGTCTCACATTACCACAGCTCTGATAGCAATATTACGGAAAAGTTAATATTGCAGCAAAATACATCTGTCACGTACGACCGTAGTGAAAAATATGGAACGTTAATCTGCGAATAGAATCTAATGGTAACTAAAAAATAAAATATCCTGCAGTAACTTGAGTTTAGATGTGCATATCGCCAGAGATAAGGATAGACTCGTGATGAATTCATTGCTCCATTAACCTTCTAACCTGTTCGCTTCGGATGTACTTTGAAAAGACCTTTTTTATAACTCTTATAAGATGACTGTCTTTCTCCTTTGCGTGCTTCTTCCTCCATTTGGAAAATGCGTTGGAGGAGCAATATAAACTCCGCCGACTGGTTTTGAAATGATTGCAACGGATTTAAAATAAAAATCTGATTTTATTGTATTCCTCTTTATTTTTCATTTGTACAGTGATCTGTGTTTTTTGGAAACTGGAGTCTAAATAAATTTCACCAAATTTTTAGAAGAGCCTCGTGAGCTAAATTTCGAGATACAGGCGAGAGTGCTGTTTTCTGCATCCCTTATGCTTCAGACCCTTCCTTGCAGTGGGGATACGTGTTTAATATTCCCCGGGACAAAGGTCTTCGGTTTTCGGTTTACGTAATTCACAAGAAGTGTGCTGGTCTAGTCAGCGAGGACTTGCAGACTTTTCAGATCTCATAAAATTAGTTGATATGTACCAGACTATCCTGTTGAAGTACCTCGCTGCCCCAGACATCCTTTCAGATGAAAACCGAAGCCGTCTGTCCTCCAAGGCGCTATCAGGGTCGAAAAGCATCCATAAACGCTAAGGAAAGAATGACGATGCAAATTTGTGCGATCAGTAACAGTTATGATATATTTATCAGAAAAATTATTATTTTCCTTAAATTCAAATTTTATATACAATATTTTTCTAATTGTTTATGAAATTTAACCAATTATATATGACTATTGGTTTGGCTTCAGCCAACCTATACCATCCTACTTTAAGGTGTTAAAATACGCCTCGTTAGCGCAAATGATGATGCTAGTCAACGAATTATATCACGTGCTGTTGAAAAGTAAGTATTCATTTTAACAGGGGTATTATGATTTAAAAGTCTCAAAAATGGATAACTTTTATGATTGTTTTTCGTGTTTATAAGAAAAACCTATCATTTGGAAATTTTTAGCAGTTATTCATTGACTTTACAATGTTATTTGTTTAATTTAACTTAAAAACTAAATATTTTAGAAAATATACAGAAATCAGATTGTGGCGATGTCTAATTTTTCTAAACTGATGATTCCTATGATTGTAGTTTTTGTGATGATCAGGAATGCAAACACAAAATATTTATGTAATCAGAAGTTTTTCACAATATCCCGAACTAAAATCATTTAGAAATATCATCCAGTCTATAACCGCTTGAAAAATAGGTGACGTGTGGGAATTTTCTTTACAGAAAACTGTACACTATTTAAAAATTCTGTTTGGAAATTAATAAAACGTAGATGAAGTTTGATGCATGTACAGTATATGAAATTTCATATAATACTATGCAAGAATATAATGTTATCGGTATATAAAGAAAAGAAAGAAATATTTTTCCAATAATTGTATGCGCAAGTATATTAAATTTATATTATGATGGGTGAATATTCGAAAACGAAATTCAAAAATTAATTTTCTCTAATTAATTAAATTCAATCTCCAGTAGGCAAATTTGTATAATTAAGCGGAAGATAAATTTTGAAAATTAATTTACTTCAATGTATTAAATTTTGTTATATTATTCAGATAGGTGTCAAAGATTTAAAGAGAATTTGATGGATGGTAAACGAGCAGTAAGTTGACACGTTTTGCTCCAACTAATAAGGAAATTAAACTCCCATCACTGTTAAATTTTCCACTAAAAATCTGACACAATCCAAAGAGCCACACACTCCGCTCTAAGGAGACATTAAACATCGGTCCCCCTCATCCAGCAAACTGATTGCGCACTAAGTTTTTGATCATATACAGTCGGAAAGACGTTAGGAGGGCAAGTAAAATGCCGTAAATGATCTCAAGCCGCAGCAATGCAGAGGGGCATGATAATAGGAACCCTACCTTAGCCGATAATGCGAATAACAACGGAAACTATAGTACCGACTGCGAGAGAAAGAACACTATTGCGAACTTGGTACAAGCATTACGCCCAGACGTAAACACTGGCTCAACGAGCTTCGCTGTAGTAGTGAATAGGACCGAAACCTCTAGCAAACCGACATCTACGCACACAACTGAACTGGAAAGAAAACTCGAACAACCCACCAAGGCAGAGGCGTTTTTACACCGAGCAAGAAGTTATTCGGTAGGGAATACTAAGGACACTTAAAAAAAAGGTATGACTTAGAAAACGAATTAATGAGCAAAATATTTGTCGAATCTCCCTTTAGAAAAAGTTCTATTACGAAACCAAAAAAAACTGTTGCAAGTGGGGCATTTCTCCCCGGAAAATGTTAACTCTTCCGAACCAATGCCAAACAACATCAAAGTAGCAAACTCGGAGGAGGATGATAAGTCATCGCACAACAAACATACGAGTCTTTAATCGACTGTTTGTACAAATGGAGGAAATGCGACTTGAAAGCAAAGCCCAAGCTGAAAAACTTGAAAGAAAAGTTGCACATATAAAGAAGGAAAACTCTTTAAACTTCGAAACCATTCAACTTTAAATTTACTACGAAAAAAATGAGAACGCCAAGAAAAGGAGCAGAAAAGAAATACTATCACGCTTCACGGCTTCAACGCACCAATCAGCTAGCCATGGAAGAATGTAGAGGGCTTTCTTTAGGATAAACTTGGATTAAGCTACGTCGTTGCTGAGGTCAAACGGATGGGTCCTCAACGCAAGACCCTAATCGCTAAGCCATATGCATGGAAAGCCAAAGAAGAAATAACGAAGAACAAGGCCAAGCTGGGTAAGAACCCAATTTATATCGAAAATGATCTCTCTACTTCCGAGACTGTAATAGAGAAAGCGATCAAATCAGAAGCCAGAAAACTCAAAAAAAAAAAGAAGAACATAGAGTGAGCATCAAATATCAAAAACTCGTAGTCAATGGGGAGTGGCTTATATGGAACTATGAACAAGAAAAATTAGGAAAAAACTGACTAAATACTAAATCGATTTTGGTGCCTTTTTTTTTTAATTAGGGGTGTCAGAACCCGAGGAATTCGATTCTGACAGCGGAATTGAGGAATTATGCAAAATAATGATGCTGCAGTATGTTTTTTGAAATAATTATTATTAAAGAACATGTAAGACGCTTTTCTACAATAATCGCATTTTTTTCGACGCAGTGGAATACTCATCATCATCATTATTATTGTAGAAAAGCGTCTTACATGTTCTTTAATAATAATTATTTCAAAAAACATATTGCAGCATCATTATTTTGC
>JARPRH010000086.1:180930-212725 GCA_031763665.1 Calameuta haemorrhoidalis | reverse complement strand
CCCCCCCCCCCCCCCCCCCCCCCGATTTTGATGAAACTCAACCATGTTGTAGCGCTTGAAAAACTAAGAGACACGTATTATGCTATAACATAGGCAACACCGAGAGACGACGTGCCTTTGAACATTCAAATATTTAAACTGGAACGTATCGAAAAAAGTTCCTAATCACACACGCAATACCGTGAAATTCTAAAATATATGAAAAGTACGCTTTACGGCAAATAATTATTTTAGGATTGGAACGCCAAAGCGATCTAGAAGCGATCACTAGATCACTCTCCAGATTCCTCAGTAACAAAGACGCAGGCGTTAGACTATAATAGAAAATATTCGGCGTCCATAAAGTTTCCCCGATAGCGTGAATTTCACGATTAGTCCTTCGAAGACACTAGATCGTTGCGTCGTTGCCGTCATCTTTGCACGTCCATTTACTTTACTACATAACAGATGGCGCGGGTTAAGAGACGCGATTGAGTTTGCGCCAAGTACAGGCAACTGGCGGTAAAGGCCAGTCGACAAAGCAAATCATGTAACTGAGCATTATTAATAGTGCCCTGCTACAGGGTTTTCATCAAGAATAATTAAGGTAAAGGACAATGACGTTGACGATATATTAGTGAGCAGAATTAGATCAGAAAAGCTAAACAAGGCTATTACTATTCTTAAGAGAAAGTTGGTGATTAAACTAAATTTAATTAGTAACGATGTCATAAGAGAGCTGCTGCAAGGATCCAGAAGCATACTTACCAAAATCTTTAATGAAACTCTTAAAGCGGATGTAATTTCTGAAGAATGGAATGAGTTTTATACAATTCTGATTCCGAAAACAGACAAGAACTCGTTTAGAACAATTGCACTGGAATGTTGTATAGAAGAAGTATTCGAAAAAATATTAGTGGATCGACTCGAATGGTAATATGAAAGAAATAACGTCTTGCCGAATATATAATTTTGGTTCCAATAGGGTAGATCTTGCATGGAAAACCTAGCTCTAATGCATACAGATATCCTAATCTCTCTATCTCAAAGAGGGAAATGCTAGGTGTTATATTCTTAGACATTAACAGAGCTTATGACAGCGTAATTCCTGATACTCTCATTAACGATTTGATTGAGATAGGCCTTCCATCTAGGCTGTTGGCCGTAGCAAAGGGTGGTGGAGTTCGTTCATGGCAACAAAAGTCTTGGCAAATGTGTTACGAACATAGGGCTTCCACAGGGATCCGTACTTAGCCCACTGATGTGGGCTAAATTCTATGTGAAAGACATCTTAAAACACATTGGCCAAAAATGCAGAATACTGCAGTATGCGGATGATATTGTCTTATATATGTCTGGAAGAGATCCTGGAAGAATATGTCTGGATCTGAAGAAAGGTTTGAGTGCTTTAGAGATTTGGTTACGTGGTAGGAGCCTGGAAATTGCATCACAGATGTCGAAAATGTGCAATTTTCATAGCAAGGGTGTACAGGATAACTGGGCTCACTATATCACTAAAACAGTTACTAAGGCAAAGGACCTTACAAGAATTATGAAAGCTGTTTCTGGAATGAAGTGGAGAACTCATCTTGCGGTCTTGTTGATTATTAATCGTAGCCTTATATAGCCTCTTCTGGATTGGGGGTCGTCGCTTTATGAGAACGCAATGAGATCCATGCTATTTAAGGTCGACAGGGTTCAGTATGCGGCACTAAGGTTTGCGATGGGTTCGATTATGTCATCACTGACTAATTCTCTTTTAGAGCTTACTGGGGAAATAGATCTTACATCCAGAAGGAGATTGTTGGCGAAAAGATTTATCCTGAGATCTTCTGTCAAACCTTGCCATCAACTTGAGAGTAAGCTTACTAGGATCAGGGAAAAATTGGAGAAGTTTCAATTACCGGAGAAGTGTATAACTGATATGTAACTATCTGCTATTTAGAAGGGAGTTGGATGGTCTATCTAACTTAATTAAATTTGGAAGGCGGATTGGGAATACCATTTTACGGCCATTAAGATAGATAATATGTCTGGATTTGAAATAAGAAATGTATCAGACCCGCAGATTGTGCTGAACCAGATACTAAAGAACGTCTATAACCAAAAGTTTTGGATGTTCACAGATGGGTCTAAGAACCCGGCTAGTGGGAAGACTGGAATTAGAATAATCGAACTAAAGGACAAATGGAAGTTGGACAATAAACTAAACGATAAATCCTTAATATTTTATGCGGAACTACTGAGTGCTGTGGAAATTACGGAAAGATAGGGTTGGCAATGGGGGTAGCAATTTTCAGTTACTCCCTTAACTTAGTGAATGATTGAAGACGTCTGGATATTACAAGAATTTTCGTTCAATCATAAGACGTATTAAAATGACATTAGTGAAATTGAATAGTAATGGCCAATCTGCAAAAATTATTTGGATTCTGGCTCATGTGGGTTTGGTTGGCAATGATCGGGCAGACGGGTTGGCTAAGAGTGGGGGCGGTTGGTGCTCATCTTATCAGACAAAGCATGTGGCAGGACTATTCCAAATTTTTAATTCAAAAGTTAAAAAGTGAAGCATGGAGCAGAATGAAGAGTGAGGCTCCGGTTAAAGGGAAATACTTCTTTAACAGTAGTTGGGAGCATGAACTGGAAGATCCTTGGCTCATTAAACTGAAGTTATAATAAATAGGGAACGAGTTTGCATTTCTAATAGACTGAGATCAGCTCATTGCTGTCTGAACGCTCATCTACACAGAATAAGAAGTTTTGAGAGTCCGGCTTGCGGGTGTGGCTATGCAGAACAAGATGTTCACTATGTGTTGCTGGACTGTACGAAATTCAAGGAAAAAACGGAGAAATTCTGCCGAGCCTTAAAATCTCTACAAGTTCTTCCTTCCTACGATACAGAGAATTTAGTATTTAGTAAAGATAGATCAATTTATGCATTATGTGAATTGGTATTAGATGTTAGGAAGAAAAACGAAGAAAGATTTATTATTTAAAAATTTAGTCGATAATATTTTTTATGTTTGAAATGGTCAGAGATGCTAATATGTGACGTTATATGATTGTCAAGGTGTTGTAACGCTGTTACTGTCTCGTGTTACTTGTTAGGAATGTTTGGGAATACTGAAGTCAAAGCATCTCCAAGTGAAAGGAGAACGAAACTGAATTAGTGAGCCACAGAGTGTTAAGACTTGGTATGTGATGAGGTGATGACTGATGACTAACAGAAGACAGTACTGGTAATTGCTCCTATTAAGGGGGAATGAAACTGATCGCTGAAGTTCGAATTGACGATGTTGCCGTGCGCTGTGGGAAGTCGTGGAAACACGCGACTATACTTTTGCTCGCTTGTGCTACGTTGCGCTTCAGTGATGCTCAACAGCTAACTACATGGAAGTGAAAAGATTTCCTATACACTTTTCCCTACTGTACTTAAAATCTACTTTGGACGCTAGATATTCGACATTGTGGCTGAGAAAACGTAGTGGCATATGCATTAATATGGAAATTTGCAATTAATATGTACAGGGTGACAAATGAGAAGATGTGAATTGCATGATTTTAAAAGTTTTATATATTTTAGAAACGAGCATCTTAAAAATACTGAAAATTCGTAAGGGGCAAAAATAATTGAATCTTTCCCATCTGTCACCCTGTATAAGGACCATCTCACTGAAGATACATTGAGAACAATGGGCATCACTTGTGCACGTTTGTACTCGCCGTTGTGAAAGGCTGAAGTTTTAGGCGAGACAAGTCGGCGCACTGACAGCGCCCCATATTCGTACCCAAAAATCTGAATTCACCGTACGCAGCAACTCCCAATGCTAAGGTGTAAACTTAATACGTATAAAACTTTCCCTGCGTGACCCTTTTTTCGATTTTCATCGGTCGTTCTGTGCAACAGTGTGATAACCGGTTGTTAGAGAATGGCAAAGTATTGTCGTGGCGCCATGACACGTCTCTAGGCTGTCACTATCGATATTCACTTCTGTTTTATATATTTTCTAAGCAATGTTTCAAAAGTCGGGCTGCGCAGGAAAACTTTTTTTTCTTGGAAGGCTTCAAACTGATGCAATCAATTTAGTGATATTGCTTCCTAGAAAGACATTTTTGGGTACAGAGTTTCCTCACTTCCAGCTCTTGTCCGTGTGATATAGTAGTACATAAAAAGGTAAGTTCCATTCCCCCTTGAAAATAGAGTAATTTTTTTAAAAGGCAGTCGGGAGCAGACGGGACTCAGGCGAATATAGGCCAACCACGCGATACTTGCCGAAATAAACACATCTCAACCAGCATCGATTTCATCCGCCGTATCTGGTTAATTATCAAAACACCGTCACAGCAGCTATTGCTCACGCCCTCGGCGCTACACCTTCTCGCGGTGTTAAATAATTAAAAAAACAGGGTCCGCGCGTCAACATTTACTGTTTAACGCGTGTTATCGTAAATTTAAATCTTCATTCGAAACAGGCAGAATCCAAATGTCATTACATTTTCTTCGTATATAGTAAAATTTTCCTTCCTGGATAAGTCGCAGATAAAACGTATGAAGTTACAGCCAGTGCACAGTATTGTATGTATGCGGGAATCGATCTGTTCGTTCGTCCGTTCATGCATTCATCGGTCTACCCATCAGAGTATATGTATGTGCAGCCATTCGGGCTACCAACCGTGAATTACCCGAGGTCTTCGTAAAGTCTATTGTACTTGGTGACTGCGAAGCAATGCCGCTTGGCAACGAAATATTACGACCTCATTACAGTGCGCGTGTCATGAATATATTAACAACTGTTATTCAATGGAGCTCTCGCTTTCATAGTTAGTACAATTCTTCAGGTTCAATTGTATTTCTTATAGTACAAGTTCAATATTGGTACAATTTTTTTTATTAAAACATTACATTAGGACTGTATTAGAAGCCTATGATTTTCAATTAATTGAATAAATTTTAGGATTCAAATAATTTTAAACTTCTAAGAAATAATATTCAAGAATATATAAATCCGACCATTTTTCAAAAAAAAAAAAAAAAAATAGCGAGTAAAATAATGTAATGTAAATATAAAAGTATGATAAAATCTGTATCATGGATGAATTTACCTGAATTTTTTATTCATTTGAAAGTTGATTGAAGGCATATGTAAATTGTGCCAATTCAAAATAAATTTATTCATGCTCAAGATTTAATATACAGGTTGCATTTATTATCATTATTATTTTGTTAAAATCTATACATAAGACCTGCAGGTTTAGTTGGAATTCTAATGTCGGCCGTGAACGCAGCGTAGCCTTATAGTTGAGTTAATTCAATTATTTAACCACACACGGAAGGGAACGTACATCTTCATACGTCTCTTTATAGTATTATTGAGCTATATACGTATATTGCATTTGGATGTATGAATATATATAACACAATACATATAACACCATGGGTATATATTTTTTCTGTTAAAATAATGAAACACTCGTGAGAGTTGACACATATTAAGATCGATACGAAAATTCGTATTACATACAATAGCGATATTGAAACAATATATTTTTATGTCACATATAATAAAATTAAAATCAATTTTCACAAATGCGTTTCTACACTTACTTTGGTCGAAAAATTGAATGGACGGGCTAATTTGAATTAGTGCATTTGAACCAAGTAGCTCGTGTCAAACGTTCCAATACCTGACCTCATTCTATATATAAATCCAATAAGGACAAAGAGTAGAATGCCCATGCAGGATCCAGCAGACCCTATGCTTTTGTGTATTTTCTACAATTTTTGAAAATTTGTTTGTGGCTCATAGCTTTGAAAAAATGTATTGAAGTCCGGTTGTTATAACTCCGTTTATATGGTTCGACCGCATATTGCATCCTACTTGTCTCTTTAAGTTTGGTTAGAATATAAATAAATACGTAAATATTTTCAATTTGCTTATTACATCGTCCATTTAGTACGACGCTATTCCCTGTCTCTTGAATATCGTTATAAACGGATTCCATCATATTTCGAGTCATTTATTTATTTTTCAGACTCTAGCTTATTGATTAAGAAAATATAAGACAATTAAAATCCAATAACTACAACCGAAAAGGCAACAAAATGTGGCGCAGGATCTGCTAAACCTTCGATAGACATCGACGCATAAAAAAATGTGATAACCATTTTAGGGTTAAATGATATTGAAATATTAATTGTAAAAACTATACAAGTATAGGACCATAGTAAAGTAAATTTTTCGCTGAAAGTCCTCGCTGAATATATTTTAATCACGTCTCTTTTTCACTTATCCTAAATAAATGTCTATTTCCCAAAATTTTATTACAGCTGCGTATCATTATTAAAAAAATTTTACTTTTTGCAGTTTTAATTATGCATGTTAAGCATTTTCACAATAATGAGAGAAAACAATGTCCAAATACTATTATAATCTTTAAAATATATATTACGATTGTAATTTTTTAATAAATTTCAGTAAATAACGTTCCAGATAAAACGTGATTTTTAATAACAATCAATGAATTCATTGCAATATTGCAAAATTAGACAGGAATTTCGTCATCTGTATTTTAAAGATAAAAACAGAATTAACGTTTAAGATCTTAAAAGAATATGCATATGTAATTGGTTATAATTCCGTTCAAATGGAGACAAACAGTGTTCCAGCCATTGTGATTCGATGTTTATCTGCTCGCCTTATATAATCTTACTCATTAAGATAATTAAACGCACGATGAATAACTTACTGTTACCTAGTAACCTGGTGTCATGAGTTGGTAACCTGTATGAAGGGATATAAAATATTCGATTATTATGTACATACAATACGCAACGAGCAATTTGTCGATATTATCCATACTGCCTTTTCAAAGGAGTATGTATTCTCCTTTGTATATGAATATCTACATGTAGTGTCTGCCTGCTGCGAGTGTAGCATTGTGTGCGAACGTTGCTTATTAGATCAGAGTAAGCCAGTTTGCAGTGACGCACGACGGACGAGTCGGAGACGACAGTGAGCACCTTGGCTTCGTCGTGTAATGAACGTTTCATTCGTAAATACCACGATTTTCTTTTAAAAAACGCGGTTCGATTGTGATCACATATTGCAATATTAATTATCGGCACGGTAAAACTCTCGGTTTCGAAGCAGTTGATTCATTGATAACATTCCCAATCGCAGCAATTGTAAGACAAAGTTTATATTCTTATTTCCGCTGTAGTCTGTTATTCATTTTATATTTCCCAAACATCGCTGTAACAGTTTCAATTTAGAAGCGGCTAAAACGAAGCCTTTTTAAAAAATAGTTGATTTGCAGTAGATTAAGTAATTCTATCTGAAAAAAATAGTACATGCAAGCAACGTCATTCTTTTCAACCACTTGCCATTATTCGGTATTATTGTTCACTACTAAATTATGTCATATTCTTTGCATTTAATGTTTGGTACCAAATTTTAATCCAATTTATCGAGCATCGTGTTTCTATTCCGTTACGATAATTAAAGTCTCGAAATCGCTGGAAGTATTTTAATTAAATTTTGACTATTATGGGTAAAACAATATATAACACAAGATATTTTTTACAGTTTTTTTTTATTATATATATTCTTTGTAGAATGTTTGCATTTACTCGTAAAGTCATTGACATTAATTATTCATCCCAATGAAAGAATTTATTATTCATAAGGCATTCCGTATTTTATATGTATATCAGGTTGATAATATTTTCCGGCTCTCGACGCTTTTTGTGTAACGAATTAAATATTATATGTAAAACATTATTAAAAACCTGTACAATGTTCTGATTCCGCGGTTATTATAATTATATCTAGTAATTGAATGAATATAATAACATGGGATATTACAATGTGATTACCAAAGGCCATCGAACGATTTTACTAAACGAATGAACTTAATATTTAGGAGTTCCCAATATATTATGGCTATAACAATTATTGAACCATGAAGTCATTCAACCGCTCTGTTGCAATCTTTCTCGATTCAGCTGTCCAAGACCTGCCCTACATTGGTTCTCTTCGCCAATACAGGAATGACAATTTGCTGCGAAGAGGTCTGGGTGCGGTTCTCATTGGTATTCCTTCTGCCTCTCCACCCTTCTTTATATTCCTTTTTCTCTTTTTCACTGTACAAAAATACTAAGAATTTTCAACGGCATTAAGCAACCATTCGTTCTAATACCAATATTGACCCTTTCTACTATTCGGGGCAATGATATCAGTTCACTCAGATGTATGGCTGATGAAGAGTGGAAGAAAGCTTCATTAAAGAGATTCAATACCAGGCTCTAGGATTAAACCAGAAGAACATTATCTTATCACGCCGCTTTATCTGATAATTTAGATACTATTCTTCCATCCAAGGAAATTACATTATCAAATGAGAACAATAATATTGCTCATATGTCAATTTGCCAATAGTCAATTTCATTATTAAATACAATCCGTCCATGAATTCGATATTTTTTTTTGACAGATCGAAAACTATAAAGTTCTTAACCCTTAACTTGTGACGTTTGAATGAATAATTTTTTTCAAAAGAATGTCATTGTGCAATTTATATGTTTGCTCATGTAAGACATCCTCTTTGAGATAAGTTGCACGCTAAACTACTTCATAACTGTTTCATATTAATGCATCGCGGTATTAATATTATATACTGTCTTCTTTCGGTAATGGTGGCCATAATAGAATTACTGTATAGAAAACCAAAATTCATCTGTAGCCATGTAACCCATCAGCCATATATATGTTCCATGCTTCTAAACGCATCTCACTTTGTTCACAGTATAAAGAAATAATTTGAAAAATGGTTTGGCACAGAAATGTGGTTGGCACAGCATGCATTTTATACGATTAAGTTGAACGAAAAACAATTCTTTAGACGTATAAAGGACCTTCGTCTACTACGTCCATCAAAATAGGGCGTGCACTTATTATTGACATTAAATATATTATCTTATCACATTATTTATCGATATTAATTCGTAGATAAGCTTAAATATTTAATTAAGTTCTTTTATCATACCAACGTCTTGACATTTAGTACTTCAGTGAGCTAGGTTATGCTCGTTGATTCTAACATAAACAAATGGAAGTGTCTGCAGCCAGTTGTGCTTTGTGTACTGTGTCTCGGTGACGGTGTTTCGTGATTTCAAGGTGATTTAAAGTGTTGAATAGCAATAAAAAAAATACAAAAAAGGAAAAGAAGAAAAGCATCTTAAGAAGTAGAATGGTTACGAGAAAGGCTGAGGCTTTATGTGATTCCATGAAACGAGTCATTGCATTCGCAGTGATAAATTTTCGGTTACCCATGACCACTAGAGTTGAATCATCGAAGATCATTCTTTGGTATTCATTGTAAAATTGTTTGGCATCGACACAGTACAGCAATATGCCACTTATTTTCCTGTAAAATTATTCCCGAAAGTGAAAAAGAGATAAAGAGTGATTCTTAATGAGAGCAACTCGGTACGTCGAAACGATCTTCCCATGGTAGATTCAAGCACCTCGACCTCAACTAAACAATATCAAATCTTCCGAAAGCATTGGCGTAACTATAAGAATCAACCCGAGATTGTAGCTTTTAAGCAGAGTGGCAGCTTGAAGGAACCAGAAGGCAAGAACATTATCTAAATGGGTAGCTGGAATCGCGTTGTGACCGTGAATCGAGAAATCACGTCACAAAACATATCTCTTTTTAGTGTTTTATTTTTATTTAAATAGCTGTGAGAAATATCCCATGTGAGGGTAGCCAACGCGTAGACTACGGCCGACGATTGGCTGTATCACGGCACCTCGTCAGTACTCAACGGTCGGAGCTCTATGACGGCCCAGAGTTGGCGAAACGTACGAGCGAAGCTTGGCTGTCAGGCGGCGTCAAAGCGGCATCTGACGAGCAGAACGCGACTATGGGCCAGTGTTGTCAATACTCTCGTTTCGTCATCGTTTCGAAGTTAGGCTCTGCAGCTTCGGCAACGCCGGCTTCCATCGTTCAGCCAACACTGGTAAATCGGCACTCGTGTGTCATTGGCCACTGCCTGTAAACCCAGAGTCCAACCGATTCTCGATCATAGATCGGTACCAGGACGACAGTAGACGATTGGTCCTCGACTGTGTGCCGGCGCTGTCGGGCGATCGAGGTAAATAATGGCGGATAAAAGAAAGTCTTCATATAGTCGCGTAAAAAAGTATCGTTTTCATTAAAAAATTCGATTTTTAATTTAAAAAGTTTAAGTGCAAACTGGATAGACATGATTTATAAAATAATAATCGTATATCAAAGAAGTATATTCTTGTTAGAATATATTGTGTTCATTATAGAAAAAATAATTGATCGATTGAAATAACTTTTTTCTCTATGTTGTGACAAGGTCCCTAAGTGAGTATACAAGAAGCGCGAACGACTACTAGTTCGCTGTCGCGCCACCAGGTAGCCACTGCGACTTGCAAGCAGAATCGGAAGGCCCTGGAAATAATTAGTTTTTTGATGTTGTTGCATGTTTCGCGAATTCAGCAGGTTTTAGTGCGATTGTGTTTTGCATCTTGCATCCAGTATCTCTCATCCGTGATGGGAAGCATTCTTTTTAAAGCATACCGTCTGTTGAGGACTCTGTGGTTTTGTTTTCCCCGTTACAGTAACTGATACAGCCTCTTCCGCCGAGCATACAATCCACTAGCACAGCATTAACTAACCCGGAAAATTTGCAGAGACTGGTCGCTCTCGCTATTGGCTTCATCCGTAGCCGGAAGTGTTGGCTTGCGCAAAGTCAAGCCATTCTCGATACTTCGAAGACACCGAGTGTGACAGACTTGACAGATACCGATTAGAGACTCGAATTATAATAAATGAGAAAAGTTAACCCGAAAAAACGTTTTATTATTACTGTAACACAACTATCCCTTTACGGTCCCGAACCTTGGTTCACTCTAAGAGCTAAGTCGCCAAAATCGTCATATATGAGATAACGGGTACTTCACCAGTCTTGGCAGTTGCAAATAATATACGTTACAATCTATAACATAACGGTCAGTAGTGGCTGAGCTTCAATAATGAACGTAGGGCCAATACTGGCGTCAGGTCGGATATTATCCTCCCTACGTAAAATCGACGCTAAATCAACGTTAGCAGAGTCGAATATTTAATCAGTCAACTTAGAGCCAATATTGCAAGTGGCCCCGGGCCGATACCGCTAGAACGTAGAGCCGCAACCGCAGTCGACGTATGGCCAACATTTATATTTTGTCTTGGCCCGACGTTTGGGTGTATCGTTGGGCCGGTGTTATCTTCCCGCCGTTAATTGGATGCTGCGGCGACGCTGGCGAACATACAATAGTTGGACCGACTTCCCAACTCAGGCGGTCGCAGTTGCGCCAACGTAAGCCCAGCTCTCGAACCTTACATGGGATATCTAATAAAATTCTTAAAATTAAATTATTATGAGGACAATTATTTTTAAAAAATTTGTGTAAATCGTTCCACCCTGGTTGACCAACCCCATGGTCGGGGTTGGTTCACCTATAGTACGAGTCAAAGTAGACCTGAAACTAATGTCACGGAAAAACTCAATCTGTGGTAACCGAATTTATACCCTAATAAAACTCTTCAAATATAATATAAATAAAACTCTCTTTGAATCTAACCAAGAATAACTGAGACTATATAGACAAAATAACAATTCTGTTCTATTTAGAAGTAAAAACAACCTAGAAAATTAGTAACCAGTGTCATCCGCGTCAGATGTCCAATTTTTACATTTTGCAGAACCCACGTTTTGCAGAAACTGGTTAACTTGGAAGTCATCCGAAACCTCGAATGAAGTTATTTTACTAGCCCCAGACGCCATTTTTATTTTCAATACTCTGCCTGACCTAATCACGTTCGTAAATGTAACAAAAGCGAAATTGTTTCCTATCGCTTACCTAATAACTGAAATTTAAACTAGCACTAAGGAATTCCTTCTTTTATAACTATCTTAAGCATGAGAACAAAACATGTACAAGAAAAAATAATTACTTACTTGGTTCATTCATCAATAATCTCGTGCGACAGTCTGTTGGACTGTCTTGTTGACGTACGACAGCCCTGCCGCGTCTAGCATAATAACTGAGCGAGAGGCCGTGCCAGGTTCTCGAGTGAAACGTGGTCGCGTTTCAACTCGCATTCGTGCTCAGTTATTAATGATTAGTCTACCTACCCCTATAATCAACTATCCCCGATCTGCCCGACTGTTCCGCAGCAAAGTTTTCTATTCGAATAGTTCACTCGGTTCTCTGTCAACTAATCGACTGTAACTTCTTATCAATGAGTGGCTTACAGAGTCATTCAAGATTTCGTGTTAAACTCATTCTAACCAGATGGCGGGGGTAATCTGTTTAGAGAATAGCGCGCCTAATACACAAGAGGGCTCCTCCCAGATTCGGAGTCTAGAATAACTCACCCTGTATATATTTCTATATTTTATCTCTTATTATTACTTTTATCACAGCAGCTCATAATTCGATATTCGCTAATATATTTGGTACAGAGTATGCAGTATCTTATCCGAAAAATCTACATTTAATTTTTCTTCATTTAAATCTGTAAAATTTGTATACATATATTTTTTAATATTTCTCACAAGTATGTTCTCGTTGTTTGAAGCGCCTTTGTTGATTCTTTCAGCAGGTCTATTTTCTTTGTGCTGACGATTCTTTCTGATATTTCTCTAACGTTTCTTGCAGCCTCTGTTTCTTCTATCTCCTAGTTACAATCAATGTCAACAGTAACGTAATACAGTTAAATTAAAAATGAAGCTTTAGTATATATTACTTTTTGTCCCTTCATTTTTATTTTGATCTTCATCCTGTTCTTCGGTATCTGTTGCATTTGCAATAGCTCGCAGTTTGACCCATGGTTTTCGGGAAAAAATATCTTCCATTGCCTTCAACATACACACATTACCTTGCACGATTTATTACAGGAGCAACGAAATATGCATTAGATTATCAATTAAAATTATAACTCTTGTTCACTATTATTCATTAATAACAAGATCTTACATCAAAATGTTCCCATTACTTATTCGAATTTCCACTTTATACATTACGGTCTTTTATAGATTTATAAGTTTTTCCAAGTTGTTGGAATTTATTGACACATTTAGTACCGGAAATGCTATTTTTCACCTTTTCCTTCATTAAATTAGATATTTTATTCCAGCAGACTTTCCTACTAGTTTTCCCATTGTAAAACGTTTCTTCCATTTTCTTATAGAAGTTAATTAATAAGAGGCTTTCAGCTCGTTTTCAGGAGTAGGAAATAACAAAATTTTTACTTTTAATAAATCTATACCTTTAGATTCCTGTTTTTTCTCTGAAGATTTACTAGCTTCTATCATGAATTGTAAAATTCTGGACGCAAATGACATATCTGCAAAAATCTAAGTTCTAGCAAAATGGATGCAAAATTATAATATATACCTTGCATCAATAAATCATACTAAACTCATAAAAGTACGATTAAGTTTGAAGGTTATACTTATCACGAAACAGAACACTGGGTATAACTTATTTCTAAACATATAAAAGGAAATGCCCCTTAAAATTCCGTGCTTCTTCCGTATCTTCCGTAATTAATTGAATTTTATATTCAATGTTGGTCTGTACGTCAATCAATGTTATGTCAATCATTGACACTCCCATTTTTCAAGCACGAATCTGTCTTACCTCTGGTGCCGCAGTAACCACAGCATGGAGATTATCCTCGTACGAGGCACAGAAATCCAAATAATAATTTCGCGCCACTCACGATTAGTATGCTACAACGAATTTCAGAACACATTTTACAGCACTGCCAGTGCTTACAGTGTGTTACGGAACACACCCGTAAACGAATAAATTTTACTTTTATAAGCCTTAAGTCATCTTTACTTTTTGTTTCGATTAATGCATCGGATTAAGTAATTAACACCAGAAGTAAAGAACGCCACCTTGTTTATGCGCATATACTATATTTGCTAAGGACAAAAAACAAGCAAAGGCGGCAAAGGGCATACCGTAAAAAGCTATCCGAATATTATTTTGGCTTAAAAATGTGTGCGTATAAAGCTGCAAATATAAATACAACAACTAGAGCATCCGAATATTTTTATTACTCGGTGTATATCAAGTTTAGGTACTCATCTAACATTCAGTATCATAAAATCACTACGTTAGCTCTTAATTGAAATATTTTGGAAAAAATTCATTGAAAACATAATACTTATTAACTATTTTTTTGAAATTTATTTGTATTTTAACACTCGATAAGTTTATTGGGTTAATAGCCCACGGCAAATATACGGTGGTTAAGGAAAGAAAAGAAACACTTCACATTAAATCTTCTCAAACTTGGTAAACTGATTTTATTACTTAATGATGATGGTATCGGATAGAGAAAAGATCAAGAAACAAACGACGCGTTTCGCACGACGCAGCTTCGAACGCAAATGGCACGAAGAACAGAAAGGAAAAGTATCAGGATAAATGACCGCACTGGTCAAAACAAAAAAAAGCGCACCTCGGTTGGTATTGACCTCAGTGGTGGCTTTATCGCCAGCGTTCCGATGACGCTCAAAAGTCGCCAACGCTTAAAACTTTCAACAAATTTGTTTGTTGTAGCTATTTATTTGACTGTTATGAGTGAAATGTCTAATTTATACAATTATATGAACTTATCATATTGGTAGTGTTAATCTCATTTTCTCCCTCGTCTGCGTGGGCGCCTTCGCGGTTCTTCGGGACCCCGCGTAACTCTTCCAGTACAAATCTGCTTAAGAGCAATAATATAATATTATTTTTCAGGCCCTCGTTATACAACCGTCCTCGATTCTCCCCAATTCCGTACTCCTCTATCCTATCGGCGCTCGCAACCTCCCACCTCCTCGCACTCTCTATTCTCGGCCACAGACGCTCGAATTATCTGCCGCGATATTCGAATAATTTATTAGTTTCTATTTTTTTTTCATTTTATAACAGTAGGAATAAAAATATTTATAGGCTAGAAAGGTAATAGTCAGAAATAGTTAGAAAGGAAATGTTAGCTGTTTCACTCAATAATAAATAAAATCAGTTTTTGCAATGTATTATAACGACGAATCTTATCTAAGCGCGTTTACAAATTAATGGCATCTTGAAAATCGAATAAAAGTATAACTCGAAACTGGACGCCAGGTATAATAGAAATTATACCAATCATATTGTCTTCGAATAACACCCAGGCTTTGGTGAGGGCCGAAATCAAAATCTCCAAAAACGAGAAACTAGATAATGTACTAACAATAAGTTAAAAGAAATGCGAAGTTTCCAATTAAAAATGACATCCACAGAGGGGAAACGACGGTTTCGGAATAAAATCTTTTAACACAGAATAAAGATTGATGTGGAATTATTGAGGTGTGATATTATAAAATTACCAATTTTATGATTCGCACACACAATAACATTAAAGGCTTGAATTATTTACTGGTCAGATCAGTCATCAAACAGTTCACCTGTCGACTATCAATATCTATTTTCCAATTAAGCGCAAAAGAAAGATCCTACTCACTAAAAGTTTACTGGTGGGTAGCCGCTAATTTCCCTATGGAATTTCAGATCTATCAGACTAATATGACCAGGAAGCACGTAGAGTCCCAAGTAAAAAAATAAGTACCTACTGCTTCGAGCCTAATGGATCTGACTTCATTCTTCTTTCGAGTTAAAAAATAAGTACTGTTGCGGTCCTTATGGGTATGATTTCATTCTCCTCGCACTGATCTAAGTCTGGTCTTTCGATAAATAAATTCAATGATAAGTTTGATCTCGTTCTTTTGGTTCGGATCTAGGCCTATTTGTTGCGTACTCTAGGCCGAAGTAGAACTTATAAATCCTCTGTTTTCGTACTGCCGAGAAGAACTAAAAAAAAAAAAATAGAAATAAGACTTAATTTTTGACTCGGGACATGAATGAATGATATTAATAAAACTACTGTAACGTACTTTTCTTAGCTTGACACTGATAACGAAAAATCCGAGAACGAACTGTCTTCGAGAACCAACCTACGTTACCTTCGACCATCCACCCTTCGTTCATGCATCCACAAGCCAGGCGGGCGTCAGCCAATTCTTGTTTCACAGGGAACTGACCAGCCGACATGAACTGGGAGTTCGGGTGAAACAGGCGCAACTCCGCCAAAACGAGAGCTCTGATGGAATCTATCAGAAGAGACGATAACTTAACGGATCCTATCGATTTTTGGGGACGCGTAAAATCGAGAAACGCAACCGTAGGTGCTGATCTTTGGGGTCGCGTAAAATCAGCAAACGCAACTGGATGCACGAACGGGAGCGGACGGTTACGGAAATGCACGGCCGCTCAGGCTGCTAGGTTAAGGTAGAGAGAGTCGCAGTAAGCGTCAGGCAAATAGTGCGTGATACAGAGAGCGACTGATATTCACATTTTTTATAATTTTAAAGACAAACTCGAGCATGTCATTTACCCGCTTAAAAGCAGTATTTGAATATCAATTAATTTAATTATCCCCCCACTCTCCAAGCTTCCGCCTAGAGGCAAGCACGCTAGCCACTACACCATAGAATCGGTTTTTATTAATCTATATGTGAAAATTTCTTTTTAATGTCCAGGTATACTTTTTATTACTCGTGATGAGAAACATTTTAGTTTTTATTTCGTTGAAATCAGTCCACCTCTTCTACGTGAAATTGCATTATCACCCCTCGATATGCCGAACTTTGGGGGTTGATAAAAGAAAATACGTGTCTCTTAGTTTTTTAAGCGCTACAACATAGCTGAGTTTCATCAAAATCGGAGGGGGACACTAAAGTGATGTTCCTTGTAAGTTCAATACGATTAGTGTACGAGATGAGGGCGTATTGAGATGGCGAGCGAGATGATTTTATTTCAAGTCCATCGTCGTCATCGTCGTCATTGTCTTCGCACGTCCATTTACTTTTTCACACGACCTATTATACGATCCAGCACTGGCCCATCGTTTTAATTGTATTTTCAAAATTTTCTATAACATTTTCGTTATTCTTTTACATAGGTTGTCCCATAATTTTTGTCGTATGGCCCTGTTACAAAAGGAAGAAAATTTTCGATTGCACCATTGAATAAGGCAAATTGTTTTAAGTAATATCCTAAACTCTGTCACTAACTTGTAAATATAGTGTGAGATATTGCAGTTGAAACTATAGGTTATGGTAACTCTCACAAGACGTGACTTTCGTGCAATAATTTATTACAACTTTGTATGTGGTTTAATTAAAGAAGAGTGCTTCAAAGAAATGTCGGAAGTGTTATTGAGGATTGTTCTATCTTTAGAACTGTAAAACGCTCGTATTTACAAATCCGGCTAGGAATTTTCGTTCTTGAAAATGAACCACACACAAAACGCCAGAAACGGTTGATGCTGTTCGGAAAGCAATAACAGTGAATTGGAGAATCACTTACAGACAATTAAAGGAATTTCTGTAGATTCCGAAATCAACATTACAACGGATTGTTTCGGAGCAATTATCTGTGAGAAAGCTGTGCCATTGTGGGTACCCCATGCACTTAATGTCGAGCATCAAGAGAATCGTGTCAAGTGGTCTAAAGAAATGCTGAAAAAGTTTAAATCTGAATCTGCTGCGGAGGTGAATTTCATTGTGACGAGTGATGAAACGTGGTTATACTACTACATTGTTCCTACGAAATCTCAAAATAAAGTTTGGGTCTTTGAAGACGAGGAGGTGCCAGTGCACGTGAAGTGAAAATCGAAGTCTATCGGTAAACGAATGGTCGCTGTATTTTTTCCAGTAAAGGTGGAATTATTAATACTATTTTGCTAGAGAATCTAAAAACATTCACTTCTAAGTGGTACATAGAAACCTGCTTGCCTCAACTCTTCGGGAATTTGGTTTCTCGTGCGCCTTTTGATTCTTGGTTCCTCCATCATCACAAAACACCAGCTCATCAGGCTGCCGCCATGCAGAAGTTTTTGAGGGGAAAGGAAATTAAGATATAGGAAAACTCTGCATATAGTCCAAATTTAGCACCATGTCACTTTGGTTTGTTCCCCTACGTGAAACTGAGGATGAAAGGTCGGCGTTATTCGTCAAATGATGAATTCACGGCCGCCTTTCAGGATTAATGTGACTTCATACCAAAAAAATGTGGGAGGAATAGTTCGATGAGTGCTTTCGTTGTATGAGAAAGTGTATAAACTGTGATGGAAAGTACTTCGAAAGACTTTGAAAATTAAGCACGTATGACAAAAATTATGAGACAGCCTACGTACATTACCACTGCTTCCCGTATTTAATTATGGTGTAATGGTTATTTAATAATTAATAAAACTTTAGGTGATTCCCTATCGAGTACTACTTGGCGCGTGCGTGCCAGGAATTCCAAAGTACTTACTTTGAACTTACTAATAGTATTCTAATATTATATGTTTGTTATTAAGCTTTTACTGTGATTATTTTTGACGAGTTATTGGCAATATGCTCTATATAGAAAATTGACGCTAGTTTTGAGTTTGAAGACTGGCATAATAAACGCAAATTTATATCGAGAAACGCAAGGACCCGCCAAGCAGTACTCGATAAGGAATCATCTAAAGTTTTATTATTTATTAAATCACCATATAAATCATAATTAAATACGGGAAGCAGTAGCAATGTAAAAGAGTAGCGAAAACGTTATAGGAAATTTTGAAAATACAATTAAAATGATGGGCCAGTGCTAGATCATATAATACGCAGACATGTATTTTTTTTTTAGAGGAATTCACAGCATTCCTGTACTTGGCGTAATTTTTTACATGTAAGTGTTTTTTCGGGTATTGACTGTCAGGAATAATAAATGTGGAATGAAATTCATCTTGCTCGTCTTTTTAAAAATTATTATCAATCTGATGATCCAATGTCTGACTTTTATAGTTTTCTTGATCATCAGTGTTACTTGACGATTCTGAAGTTTAATCAGAGATAAAAATTTTGTAAATGATACCCCGTTCCATGTCTAAGCGGATTCGTTCTTTCCTTTTCTTAATACCATTGTTTTACGTAAGTGCTATACCTCGTCTTGTCAGCACTTCTTACGTAAAAACATTTGGATATATATTAAAAATTTTTCCATTTTCATCAACTATCATTTTTTCGAACTCATTCTTGTTTTCTAAATTTAAATATTAATAAAAATGTAAATGAATACCTCTGACGTGCTCAGTAATATGTATTGTTATGTTGTATGCCTTATATTTATTTAGAGTCATATAGATAATGAAATGATGTTGTTTCTATAATCATTTAATATTATATTATATAATCAATTTGATATATAATACATTATTATATGACAAATTAATGACATTAAATATTGCATCATATTGTGTTAACAATGAATGATGATGATATAAATAAAAGTATAAATTTAAACCTTCTCGGATAACGTTTAAGAAGATTCAAATTACAGAGTACGAATCGTTATATTGATTATTGGGAAAGGGTTAGCTGTCAATCGAAATAGTTGCAATTTTGAGGAAGGGTATTCATATCGACTAATCACAAGTAGTTTCATGACTATAAAAAGGGAGTCAGAAGACACAAACGGACGATGTTGTTTAAGAAACTATGAGAACTGTTAGAGTTGTGGAGTCTGTTAAAATCATTACTTTGAGAATAAAATTGTCTAATTTAAGATAAATCTAAAGTTAAGATTAGAGTCGTGAGTAAAGTTCGTAAATTATGTATTAACCCTTTGCACTCGATGTCTTTTTCGCTTGCGCGAACCAGAAACTCGAGACGATTTCGGCCAAATTAGGTAAACATTTTACAGGTACTTTAAAAACATTTATAAACAAATAAGCGTATACAAATAATAAAATTTCACCAGTTTATTGATTTATATGTTGAAAACAACAAACTTTGATAAATATTACACTCTGTAATTAGTTTTGTTGTGATATTTAGTAAAACAATAGCCAAGATATCCTAGGTTTATCAGGACACGTATCACAGTAATACGAAATTTCCCACCTACCTCCAGGCGTGTTAAGGTCAGAGCAAACCTTGCAGTTCTGTTTTGGCCCTTTTGGTATTACGTGAAGCTTCCCGTTTAGTCGGATTTCATCGGAATGCGACGTAGACGCTTGCTCTCGTTGCTGGCGATATGACTCTCTCAATTGTTCGACAAGTGTTTTCAGAAATCGCAAATGGCTCAGTGGCTTTTCCCCTCTTTTGGTCTTTTCTAGTTTATACAAAAGGTATGAATTGCCCAGGGAAATTTCCATGCCCCCAAAAAAAAGCTTACGCCATCATTTAAGCGATTTTCGCAGAAAACAATAGGTTAATGCATACTGGTCCACCCGGTCAACACCACTCATATATTTTATATAGTTCAATAAAATATTGGGTTTCTTGACCATTATATCCACACCACCTCGTGTAGTTCTTTTGACCGTCGTCATTCCTGTGTCACCCCACGTAGTCAAACAAGTGACAACCCTCTTATCTTTTCACCCTAAAACTAAGGTGTTGCCCCGTCGATACGCGACCGTGGATTTTGTCGAAAATTTTGGCTTTTTTATTTCCTTGGGCAATTCTTTTCTGTTCGTTAAAATTGTTCCGGTAAGATTGCATTTCAATTTAGATAGTTCTTGAGCTAAGACGTAACTGGTATCCGATCATATCCGAATAGGGATATGTAACGATTGTAAATTGGATTCCCATTGGATGATCTGATGGGGTCCTGATAAGATACCTTTACAGATTCTTATTTGGATATAATCGGTTGATTTTTTTGACCCCGATCTGGTGAAAAGGTCCATTTCGAGAGTAATATAATGAGTTAAAAATAAAAACCCTTCGATGCTATCATTACATTGTGAACAAGTTAGATTTATTATGAAATGTTTTCATGTTTACTAAATTATGATCATTAATCAATGTTTAAATATTTGAATTTGATGAAGCGCTTGCTCGGCGGCGTCCTTCCCAGTCCTTCGCGTTTGAAATACCACATCCCAAACTTTTGAGAACGTCGTCGGTATTGACCGGAGTGCCGTCTGCTTGGGTGTGATAGTTAATGAGAGCATCTATGAATTAAGGGAGTAGAGGATTATTGAAATGAAAAAGATCGATTTCTTTCAAAATGATGTTTCTGAAAGCCTCATCCATTGCGATTGTTACAAAAAAAAATTTGTGGAGAAATTTGAAAATGTACAGAAGTACACTATGGATTTGATAACTGATCTTGAATGAATAATTATTTTTACTTGAAATTTAATTTGTATTTGTAAAATATCTTTTTCTACAACATGAAACTTCCCCAAGGACATAAATATAAATTATTGACAACAATTTTTTATTGTAAAAATGGAAAAAAATGAGATATGTAAGTAACTTTAATAAATATCTTTGAAATTCCTCCAAAAAGTTCTATGTTGTAGTTTTGAGCTTTTGCTTTTTAGTTTGTTTTGATATGTAAATTCATATATGATCGTCAAATGTACTGTGAATAATAGAAAGTTTTATTACCAATCATGCAATCGCAAAACTTAGTGCCTTTCAGCAAAGTTTTATTGGGAACCGGCCTCTTTGCTGTGCAGTTTATTATTGTTTCTTTTGGGAAACCTTTCGAAATATCGACGTGATGGATTTGTTCATAATATATTATTCGATCGGCCGAATAGCTGTCGTAGCGATTGAACCTACAAAAAAGAGCAGCATCATTTGCGGTACTATCGAGTCTCTTGATAATAATTTTCAATTTCAAAATAACTTTTGTTGTTAATCAAAACTATAAAATTCACATGATTTTTTGATAAACCATCGTCTTCCTGCAGAGATATGTTGAATTCATGAAAGTCATCAATAGTCGAGAAAGGCAAGTTTAAGTTGTACTCTTTTTCGGAATTCGCGATCGTCAATCTCGCCACGTCGACACCACAGTTATATCTCACAGCATCATGCAGAGCATTCACAGCGGCTGTGTTATTTTGAATATCAATACTCAGTCCTTTTAATATTCGTGCTAAGAACATCGTGTCTAGATAAAATATAAATCCATGATAAATCATTTATAGCAATCTGATGTAAATGCATAATTTAACAATTAGAAAATATACCTGCCGAATACTTCGCGCAACCATCTGTTTTGGCGCATTCATCGAAAGCTGTCAAATGAGAGATTATGATAGTATAAGATATTATAAGTAATAATGGTATTGTTGAAAGACCACTCAAACGTAAACGCATTTAATAAAATACGCTCTGCGTTTGATCGGTGCGAAAGTGTTGCATTGTTAACAACATAATTTAAATTGTCCAGCGAATAAGGACAAAACGCATTTTTTGCCATTTATAAATAGTTTTTTATTAGGAAACCAGGATAAGAGTTTATCTCAACCAATGGGGTTATCTTCTCAGTAGATGCGCCAGATGTTATAAAGATAAAGGGTGCAGTATGGAATTGCAGAGTATTTGTTCGTCGACCACTGTAATTTGCTCGGTAAATAGTATCGAGAAAAAGATCATGAAATTGTCATTAACGATGAATCTAGAGGGAAGTAGATTAATTTTTGCTATCCCACTTCTCCACTGTTAATGGAAATCTTTTTATTATTATATTCTGTTATCGTATTAACTATATTTTAATTAAATAAAAATAAAGTTCGAATTTATACATATAATCTTATTTATCTTTCACTATAACTTTTTTTTCAAAGATCGAATTGAAATCCTGGAGTGTCGTTTCCAAAAACAAAAATCATTATTAAAATTCCCCGATCAGATCGGAATTCCGTAAGGATTTCATAGGGAACCTTGCGAGATTCCTTCAATGCAGATGTCACTTATAAATGAAGTGACCCGATATCGAAACCACCAGGGATCCGGTGGGGATAACCGACTTACGTAGTCCCTAACTAATCCCGATCGGGACCCGATTGGAAATCGGGATTCTTCGGGATATTTCTGCACGGGTAGCGGTCCGTGTACATATGGTGCCCCTGAGCACCTGGAATTTTCTCCAACAACATTTGGTATAGGTGTATTGGTATTCTTGATGAAACTGATAAATCGTGTCTGACCAAAAGCTCTGTGGTGAGTGATCCATAGTATGGCAAAATGCAGCAAATGTAGCCAGTCTTTGAGTCAGCTAGAGTATAAACTCTGATACCCCACTTTGTCGGTTTCTTCGGATTGTATGTGATGAACGAAATTCGACCCTTGAATTTTATAGTTGACGCGTCCACACATATGTGCTCGCCCGGGATAAAATAATCCAAAAGTTTTGAGTTGAAATAGTCCAAAAAGCAGCTTATGCGTTGTAGCCGCATTCGTGGATTGGTGGTGCGTGTTGGAATAGTTTCCACATGAAGCATCCAAAATATTTGCATAAACCTGTCTCTTGTAAATGTATCCGAATAGAAAGGAATATGACTGACGACATTCTTCGACCAATATTCTTGCGAATTGGCCAGCGGCATATTCATAACGACAGCGAGAAATGCCCAGAACTCTTCGTTGGTGACATCACGCGAGCTTCGCCATATCGAAGTTGCAGACAGCGTCTTCCCTTCCAATTTTCTTTTTGCATAATTATTGGTTTCACGAATAATTTTTTCACGAGCTCATTAGTGAAGAACAGTTTTAAAAAATCTATTGGTTGTTATACGTTAGAAACTTTTCGTAGTGCTGTGGGGTTTTGGCCAAGTATAAATTGTACCTTTGGCAGCACTTCGTCATAGGTCTTCGCAAAGTACCCATGTTGAATTGCTTGCACCTTCCACATCTTCACTTTCAACTTCTCTTTCAACATCACTCTCAACTTCACTGTCGCTCTCTCTAATTCTAATTTTTCGCCGTCTCACACCTCTTACTGCATCACTGTCTTCTCCACTGGATTCGTTCGTTTTGCGGCTTAATCCGCCGGAAATCAATGTAAGTTCATCATCCAAAGCGGCAAAATCGAATTCGTCCGAACTCGAGCTGATCTGATCTTTCTCCATATTTTAGGACTCAAACATTTTTTAGTTACTATATGACTGTTTCAAGCGAATGCTACGCTAAGACTAACTGAGCTGAGCTAAGATTTGGTTACAATGTCAGCCGAGCCTAGTCCACGAAAGTACTTCAGAGAAAAATATCTTATCGCACATCGTAAATAAACAGATCGAGGTACAAAATACCATAATGCCGTAGCAGCGTCGCTCTATTTAAGACGTCAAATCACTCAGTCGCTACAGCAGCGCTGCTCGAGTTCACACTTGACATCGGCCGCGCGCCGTATCGGCGCCGCGCGAGTACAAAGGGTTAAGCATACCACGAACCTTTAAAACTTATTCAAGAAACCAAATTTAAAATATTCATAAATTACTCGAAACCTTCCTGGATAGAACTAAAGCCCTTGTATTTTCTACGCATCCTTTAGTAAGTTCGAAAAGGTAGAACTGAAGCCGAATATCAGGTCTCTACCTTATCCTTCCATAGCATTTATTGAACCAAAACTTGAATCAATATCTCACACATAATTAGAACTTGAATTGACTGGTCATTCATCCCCAACAATCTGATTGAGATACGTTCGAATGTCAAAAGGAATTCAAATATTTAGGAATACAGGATTTGAGCGAATACAGACTTACTCTTGAACGAAATGGTTGAGAAGTTCAGTTATGCAAATTATTCAGCCAATTAAATAAACCGTAGCCCCAAAAACAAATAAAACCACCGAGCTACAAGGACCTAGATATGACAAAATATCATAATAATGAACAAGATAATTTTATTCAATACCTATCGTGGAAATTGATATCCATAGATATTCTAAAACTACCAAAAGAATTACTTACTGAGGAATTTATTAAAAATAGAATGTTTTCTAGTCCTCGAATATACATTTTGAGAGATTATCACAACTCGCAAACATAAAACTCTATAGGTTTTATATTAACACGTGGACGTGCTGATTCAGTAGATCAAACCAATGAAACATTCGTTATATTTCAAATTCTATTTACATCGCTCGATCTTCTGGGCTTAGCGATCATTTTATTATACTGTTACATATGGCACCGGTTAGCATTCTCAGTCGACAGTCAATAGAATTTCAGACTCAGCACGTTACCCAGAGCATTGGCCGTGCGACTTACTCGTCTTGCACTCCTAAGGTCCTAACCATATCTAAGAGCATCAGCAAAAAATGACTATATAAACAGCCAAAGTCATGACACTGACGCTCAGAAAGTCATTTAGAATCACGCGCTAAAGATCGGACTGCACATTGTCACTCGTGGCTCTAACTGTTAGAGTATTAGATCCAGTTTAATATTCGAAATCTGGCCTAGGTACGGATTAGTTATTACATACCCTAGGGAACAAGCTGGATCGGTTACCGGGCAAAATTGAGCTGCATAGACTAGTGTTTTCCAAATCGAGTAACGCATAAGATATATAATTTTCTGTTCCACAACATTTCTAATCGTCTTAACCTCACATACAGTTAGGTTTTGTAATTTAATATCACGATCTATATCCCGAATTTCTCATAACTCAAATACTGCAAGCAACATTTTATTCAAACTTACTGAATTATTTGTAACAATATAACGCAAACTTCAAATTTTCTCGCGTATGAATTATCTATTACTCATCCATAAAATTTCAGGGAATATCTCTCCACGTTGGAATAGCAAGGCGTGTTTCAACACCTTAAGCGAGCAGCGAATCCCCCATTGAGTGCATTCTTACCGCTCGGAATTCACTCAAATTTTAGTTCATTCTTTTTTACTTTGGTTACTCCCGGTCGTTCCTGTTCTTTTGGTTACTTCTAAATTTTAGTTATCAAATTTAAAGGCCTCCCTAGCCACTACGGCCTACGTAACAATACAACATGTTACTATCGCACACTGCAGTTATCTTCGACAGAATTAACACACGCTGTTGAATTTTGAGTATATAAAAAAATGTACATAAGTCCCGTTAACGTTACTCAACTGCTATCCATAGCAATTATTGCTATGAATTTGCCTCAAGCTCCAGTAATTGAACGCGAAAGACAATTCAGTAAGAAACTCGAAAACATGATTGTAGAAGTTATGTAAGAATCGATGGAGGCAGAATTTGAAACCAATATCGATTTTCTTGGGCCGCATGAAATTCAGGAAGATAACACTGGCGAGAATTGGTACTTATAAATATTCCTGAGAGAAAATAATCATCTGTTCAAACAAAGTTTAAAAAAGTTTCATCAATCCGACAGTTACGTCGCTGGGCGTATAATATATCAATCTGAGTGAAACATTTTTAAAAAAGTTAACAAAAATAGCTAATTACACTTTGAACAACTTTATAAATACCTTAATTTGATAAATTGCCAGCTAATAGATTCAGAGTCTTTGAAACTTGGCTGAGAGAATTAAAGAATCGTCATCGAATTATGTCAAGAAAGATTATCAAATGTGACAAAAGAACAATTATCAAATATTATAACTTCGCAAAAAAGGCTGCTGAATTTATAAAAATATTGATAATGTATATGACAGGCGTTGGAGCCCAAAAAACTTTTAATAACGATCAAAGTGGATTTAATTAAAAATATATGCAGGTGGAATCATGGCGATAAAGGAACTAAAATTGGTACATTCTATAGTACAATCGAAAATGTTAAAAGCACATATTTACGCCATACAACCTCTGATTTTTGCCAGTAGTAAGTTTTTCTCACCTTTTTTGATCGTTTTGAATAAATCTGCTCGCGAAAGACCTTAAGTAGAACAAACTATATTCAGACCAGAGAATTTATTTTTATTACTTTCAAAATTTGATAAATAAACGACTGATCACTTTAAGCGTTAATTTCAAATAATATACATTTCCAGCATTGGTCCGAAATTAATAGAGCGAATAGAGCGGTCAATGTCCGACGGCATTTAAAAAAATGGTTATGAATGGAAAAGATATAAAAATTCGAACTGTTCCTGTAGGTAAATTCTACACTCTGAATATTCTTGTAGATGCAACGGAACGATACATTCTCGCGATATATACGGCTTCCGCAAATGGATAAATTTTATAAAACACTTTTTTAATATAGTAATATTATACATATGATTACGATGTTAATCTGTATTTGAAAGACGATATTGTTAAGTTACATTATTTTATTCACAATCAGATTTCTTCTTTTAGATTCACAAACCCTTTTAAACATTGATGGTATAAAAGCAAGTATGTAGAAATAAATCCACCGGAGGTCGACAATCTAGTTTTCATTCTCTCAGAATTCAATAGCCTGCGAAGCAGTTATCGTTACTTGTAAATGGTGTACAAAAAAATCTCTCTTTCGAACACTTTTTTTTACGACTATCTTTACTGCAAGAAACATAATCCTTAAAACGATATGTACTGTGTACATTTATTAGATAAATCAATCATAAATATGTCTGGTGTTGTAAAATGAACTTTCTATGCGTATTTCCATGTGTTAAATGTGAAATAAACCCAAAAAAACACCTGCAATTATTTCTAAACCTTCTATATGTCTACAGGGATACGTTACATGCCACCTTTAATAGTTCAAATATGTATTCAAAAACTTAAATACAAGATGCGAAATATAAAATAACATTAATTATATCATTATCTATATACAGCACGTAAAAAAACAAATGTTGCTATTGGAACCTGTTTTCTATTTCTCTCCTTTCGTGAGTTATAATACAAAAACGAAAAAGTTGTTATTTTGGGAGGTGCTTTTCCCTATCTGGGGTTGAATTCTTTTTGGTAAATGTTCATTTGCAATTCAACTATTTACGGATATACAAAAGAAGTCGCATTACTTATACTTTGCCTTTATACGGCAATATCAGTGAAGAAGTTACGGCTGGTTTTCACCCCTTCAATGCGAGATATCGAAGAAATCAAGAAATATGTATCAGCTAATTTTTCATGATCTACAAAGTGACATTCCAATCGAATAAAAATCCTCTTAGATACACATAAAAAATACATTTTTAAACTACAATTTATAATTTTAAAATTTATTATTCGTTTTCCTGACAGATGTATAGTAAACGAAGAATGGAATAATTTTGCAATTTAAAGTATTTCTTCTCGCCATGTTTACAAATTATAATCGAAAAACTAAAACATCAAAATTTTTCAATAGTGCATTTCACTTCCTAAAAGTGGAGTACCGCCAGAATAAAAAAAAACACGTCCAATATTTTGGCCCCCTCTACAATTCTGCAAAGTTCCATCAAAATCGGAGGGGTTTCCCGCAGTTTCCTTATTAATTCGACAATTAAGTTTACGCTTTACATTAACTTGATTGATAAAATCAACAATGTAATGTTGAAAACTGTCTTATTTATATGTACAATAGGTTAGCAACCTTCAAGTATTAGTAACTGATATGTGTTTTCTAGAAATCCAGAAAACATGATATGCACAATGATAATATCTTGTGCGAATATTTTCTTTAGCATTAAAAATGATTAAAGTAATTCAATAAAATATCAAAATCAACCTTGAAAGACTATGACACGTTGTAAAAGAAATATAGTGTAAATTACTGATAGTAGAAAAATGTTAACATCTGAACTATCTACGTATCGCAATAGTTGACTTTGATGTGTCAATGATGCAGATAGGTTATTTTATGCCTGTCTGCAGTACGCCAGCGAATTGAATAAGACAGACTAATCCAAACCCATAGTGAAGGTATTTACCAGTCAAAGGTTAAAAATACCAGCACGCATAACTGGTTACGCGTTGCGCTCGCTCACACGATTATCAAAACATTTATGTTAGAGTCTGTTTGTTTTCCGTTAAGTATGAAATCCAACAGCTGAAAATACACCAACCGATAATCTCTCTACCTTCGTTTTTCCTTACTCATCTCTGAAGCATCGTACTGTGACGTAAATCTGTGACGTAATAACAGTGCATCATTCCACAGCACGTAAAGAAAGATTTTTAAAAAATTTTCATATACGGTGGAGCAAAATCCCATTGTTCTTGTTAAAATAATTTCTTTGAAAATTTGTCCTTCGTAATATTAATTGATTTAAAAGAAAAAATTTCTTGGTTGATTTCAGTTTCGAGGCTACCTCATCGGAACAGTCGACATCCTTAAGGAGAATATCCAGCTGCCCGGAGAAACAGTCAAAATCAAAAACTCTGACTGAGAAAGAGAGGTGGAATAGGGAAAAACGAGATAAACTTGATTCGATTGTCAAAGATTTTCCCGAAACAAACGAAAGCCTCTATTTTGAGGAAGTAAAAGACTCACAGAAAAAAGAGCTCATCCAGAAAAGATTAGAATATAAGAGCGTTGACCAAAGGCTTCGAGAGAACAGTAACCGCGGGATTACAAGATCAAAAAGTGATCGCTCGTCAGAAGCAACAAAGAAGAAGCAGGCTGACGGAAACGAGAAAAGTCCAGAATTTGTAAGTGGAATAAAGGAAACCGAGGAACAGCTTCAGAAAGCATTTGAGAAGCAGCGAGAGCATGAAATATTCTTGCAGAATAAACGGTTTTTGCAGGATAGTTTAGTTTGTGGTAAGCTAGACGAGGATAGTCTAATCGGGAAGCAGCATTCTCTTCAGTATCAGAGTCAAACTCTAGAAACACAATCGGAACACTTCACTGCATCGACGTCTTTGGAAAATTTACTCAAGTTGATTCCCGAAAGTCGATTGCCAGAAATTTGTTTGACCAAAAAGGATAAAGACTCTTCCTTGAAGAATAAACGGGAGGTAGAGACTCAAACCCAGCAGGAGACCAAAGGTACGCAGTGTGGTTCTGAAGATCATCTTGATAGTCCTTTGAAGTCGTGTGTGCAAAGTATCCACAGTTTCACTGACGATAAACTCTTAAAAAATCTAAAAAAAGAAGTTCAAACTCAGACGCAAGGTGAAAACAAAAGTACCCAGTGCGATTCAGAGAACATCGCCGAAGAAAGTCCTCTCAAAGGATCTTTTCGTCAAGAAAGCTCAGCTGCGTCCGAAGGTTCGTTTCTTAGTCCAAGGAAGGACGTTGAGGTACAAGTTGAACAAGAGTCAAAGGGCATTCAGTGTTCTTTCGAAGAGATTTTTGATAGCCCTGCGAAATCAACTAGCCTTGTTCCTCGGTCTACGAGCCAATCCGAAAGTCCTAGAAAGGAAGTTGAAGTTCAGACTTATCAGGAGAACAAGAGTATCCAATGCGATAGAGACAAGTATTCGAGAAAACTAGGACTATCCTCAAGATCATCCTCGATTCCTCTGAATCTTGATTCGCAATTCTCGCAATTGCCGGAATCGCAAACATCTATCGAAAGTCATCAATTATCAATTGAAAGTTCAGAGTCATCAAATTCTACTTCTCCTCATAAGATTCCTATAATTCTGCTTGTGGAAGGTCGAGAAAATATGACTGTTACTCACAATTACCGGGACAAAGATGGCAACGTTTTATGGGCGAAACATTGGGGCCCTGAAAGACTCGTTCAAATCTATAGAGAACCGAAATCCAGCTTGGGGCTTAGCATCGTTGGCGGAAAAGTAAGTATTATTCATTAAAGAGAGTAAATTGAAAAAATTGCAAAATGTTGATGTTTTGTCGCGAAGTAGCGAAAATAGAAAAAAATTACTAGGAATTTCAATTGGTCAAATGCAAATTTTAGACCGTTTATAGCACTAAGTCACTTTCTTTTAAATATATGGGTACGCACGAATGCAAATAAAATTATAATTTTTTATAAAGACAATTTATTTTCATCATCTTATTTTGATACATTACTGGTCATTTATATAAAGTATATTATAGAAAAATATTTAATATAATTATAATTTCACGTTTCATATATAATGATGATCATTTATAATATTATAATACCTTTCATACAGTAAGTTTTGTTAATACAACTAGATAATTAAAAAAAATTTGTTTCTAGTAAAAGTTTTTCCTTTTATTGCTTTTATTTTTTTTACTTTCGTTTCTCAGATGATGAATAAATTTAAAAAATCATATTACGATATTTAGATTTTTTAATAATTATCCTTCTAATATTCTTCTAAGTAATTAATTAATCATCAATATCACATTTGAATTTTCTGAAAATCCTAATATTCGGTTAGTAAGAAAGCCTTGCGATACTTTTTGTTAGTACTACATACCCTTTTTATCGAAGCTGGTCGAGAACATTTTATTAGTGATGGGCGATATATAAAATAATCGCTGAATAAAAAATAATCGGTCAAAAATTATAATTGAAACAAATTTTAAACAAGTTCTATGATCATAAATAATGTAATAATTAGTATTGACATATATTAGTATACAATAATGAAATAATTAATACATTCCGTTCAAAACAAAACTATTGGACTGCAAATCACGTAGCTCTTATTTTGGTGAGACGAGCTGCTATTCAAATTAAGAATATGTATAAAACTTTAAACGTTAAAATTTATATATATTTTATTAAAATTTCGTAAATATTTTCACATGTGAAATCGCTTTCTTTAATTCGTTTGCTTAAAACTATTTTATTGTAACATTTAATTAACCCTCAGACGGTCGGAGGATGATACTGTATTGTCTCTGAATTGGTTAAATATTTTCACGCAAGTTATCCATTAATCATATCTATAACTTTCTCCCATGAAATCTACAAAATATCGTCAAAAAATACGCCGCCCCTTTAACCAGTTAACTGTGATTGACGAATATACTCGTCATGCGTATAAAGTAGTGACCATTGGCTATTTAAATTGTAATTTTTGAGAAAAACAAAACATATTCTC
>JARPRH010000086.1:129398-158442 GCA_031763665.1 Calameuta haemorrhoidalis | reverse complement strand
AAGGGAGCCGGAAATCGAGAACGATAGCTGTATCCGTAACCGGAGTCGCCTTGTGGCCGTGATTCAAAAAATCACGTGACACTATATATAATTTTATATACAAATAGAATAGATATACATATAAATGATGTATTAACTTTAGGAGAACTATGCATAATATTTTAGTATTCCAAATTTTAGACGCCTGGTCATAATAACGCAACAATAATAGACAAGCTTAGCGGATCATTTCATCTTGTATCTAAGTTCATTAAACGGATCCGAGAGGACTTCACATAAATTTCTATCTGGCGGCTCAACTACGCCAATAATGTTATTATTGCAGCTGTTACACGCTCACCTCTGCGCGGCATGGTTTCTTTCAATAACTGAAATGCGATGACTCTTGCAGTACCTGGAACTATCATGTGTATATACATATATAGTACTGCGACAATTTACGACAGTATTATTTGACAGTCTCTCGCACGACAATTATTTCTGGCAATATTGCGAAAATTTACATGCTAGTGTAAACGAACTTGCAAGTAACTTTTACAAGATTTCCTAGAGTTCTCTCGTCCGTGGAAACGCGCCCGCAAGAATTCATAGCGAGCGCTCAAAAAAATGATGCGATCGCACTTGCAGTACAGTTTACATGGGCTAGTTGCTAACCGGCAGTCTGTCAGACGTTTCTCGCAGAAGTATTCTCGCCTGTGGAAACGCGGCCTAAGGCCAGCTCGGCTAGGAGAGCGTCGTGACGTTCTGAAACAGGATAGGAGGGTTAGAAGCAGGATACCAAAAATACTCAAATTAATTTAACGCACCGGAGCTGTATTAGAGCAACATTAAGCACAGAATCATGCAAAGCACAGAATGAAATTAGTTTTCGAGATATAACTGAAAAACGAAAAAAAAGCCCCCCTTTTCAAGGAATGATTCTACCCACTGTATATGCATGCCTGCGAGTCATTTTTTTTATGAGGGTTTTGTAATGTATTTTCTTAACTCGATCCCGGTAGCGAAAACTCCGAGAGCCAACGATCTTCGAGAACCAACCTACGTTATCTGCGGCCGTCCACCCTTCGCTCATGCATCTGCAAGCCAGGCGAACGTCAACCAATTCCTTTAACACCGGGAACTGACAAACCGGTATGACCTGGGAGTGGGGGGTGGAACAGGCCCAACTCCGCCAAAACGAGAGCTCTGATGGAACCTATTTGAAAATGCGATAACTTAACGGATCTTGTCGATTTTTGGGGATTCGTAAAATCGAGAAACGCAACCGTAGGTGCTGATCTTTGGGGTCGCGTAAAATTCGCTGCTAAGTCGAGGTAGAGAGGGTTGGAGTAACCGTCAGGCAAATAGTGCGCGGTGCAGAGAGTGACGGATCGAGAACATAACAGAACGAATTGGAACTATCCGACCGAAATCCCTTCACCAATTAATAAATTAGGAGTCTTCACCGGACCTGGTACAGCTAATCCTTGAAGGCCGACAATTGTATCTAGAGGACACTCAGGTGGGCAGTACACTAGGGCACAGCACTGCACTTTCGGAACACACTAAGGAAATCCATAGAATTTCCTGGATATCGCGAGAGCAGCGCGAGAACTACACAGATGAGAACCTTCTATACCGTATCAAGAACACAGCTAGAAGCACTATCAACAGATAGCACGGGAACGTGAGCCAGCTCGTGACACCTCTCCTCTGCCGGGCAACTCGGTACGTCGGGACTATCTCCGCACGGTAGATTCGAACACCTCGACCTCAACTAAACGATATCAAATCTTCCGAGAGCATTGACGTAACTATACGAATCAACCCGAGAGCGTAGCTTCTAAGCAGGATGGCGACTCGAAGGAAGCCAGAAAGCGAGAACGTTATCCGAATCGGTAATTGGAGTCGTCTTGTGACTCTGTTAAAAAATTACGTACATTGAAATTGATTCATTCCAATGTATTTTCTATGCAAGTAAAAACAATTATGATATTGCTATAGATTATATTTTAAGCGTTAACAGATGTATTAAAAAAGATTCATAAAATACTCAGACAAAATTTGAAGATTAAGATTTAGTATCATGTAATTGATTTGTCACACGTCAGTGGACAAACAATGCACGCACAACGTTAACTTTATAAAGTAAGCAAAGTTGCCATCAAGCACGAGGGCACGCAAAGGTAATCGAATTGGAAAATCAGGAAATAAAAATTGAGGCTTGTAGCCACTAGTGGTTAACAATCGATTGTTATTCATACATATTTAATGCGTAAATAAATAGATTGATATTGGCTAGGAAATTTGTATAAGAAGATATAGACCAAAATAATTTACAGTATTCCCTCCAGTTTTCAATTTTTTTTATTACAGGAAGGAATGGAAGATGGGGAAAAACATGCAGCATCCCGAACCGATCTTAGAAGACAATCCACTAAAAGAGATTCTGATGGTGCTGGTCCTAGTACAAGAAGGTAATTTTTCGAATTTAATTATGAAATTACGATTGAAAAACAACCAACAAATTGTAAAGTTGTAACTAGGTATACAACATTTTTTTTTATTATCAGTTTTTTCGTTGATACGATGACACCGAATCCGATTCTCAAACTTATTTACCATGTCAGATTTTTGAAGAAAAAAAAAACGTATTTCTGGGAGTTTTTGAACGTTTTTATGTCATAAACTTTGGTGATGGCTTAAATTAAAGCTACAAACTTCTACTTTATATGAGAAATGTGAAACCCTTTGAGTGAAAAAGACTTTTCCTACAAAAATAATTCAAAAACGGAAAAAAAAAACATTTTTATAATATTACCATATAACCGATGAATATGTTTCAAAGTTTTCTAAACAAAATTCTGAAATGAAATAAGTGTAAAATTAAAGTTAGTGGTGCACTTAATACAGGACTTTTTCTTGCCTGACACACTGTTTGTTCATATTTTCGATGATTATAGTTGTTATAATAACAGTAACTATATTAAAAAATAATTATATGTAAGGGAAATTTAACTTTTGAAGAATTCTAATGTATGCTTTCATCTACGAAATTATGCTGATAATTCTGCAAGATTCTAAAATTATCTTCTTCGTTGGCATTATATTGTTTAGTTTGATGACATTCTTTTCGCTTCCATTTTATTCTCGACTAATGAACAGCTTGAAGGTAGGAATGAAAGGGAAATTATGTGTTTCGGTGTGTAACTTTTTTCAGTATTGCACAAAAAACGTGTTAGGTGATTCCATAACGAATACTACTTGGCGGATCTGTGGTGAAAGCTTCACAATTCAACTTCTAGCGAACTAATGCATTCATTGCTAATATTGTAAACATTATTATATATCATTACATCTAGATGCATATGAGAGACATGACACACTCTTTACCGTCTTTCAGTGGATTTCAGGAAGCATACTAAATTCATTCTACACTCATTTATTATTGAAGCGCAACAGAAGTCGAACATCGCGCGCGAAGCGATTCGGGACGACCTGACATAACTAGGGCCCTATGTCGCCGCTGTCTTCCATACGAACGACGCAGCGCCCTCCAGTTTGGCTATACGCGCTCTCTGAGTAAAACCTGTATTCCTCGAATTTTGCCCATAATAAAACATAGTCTTGATCGATATCGTGTTTTATCCATTTGCACTCATATAGCCCTCAACATTTATTGTAATTATGGCACGGACACGCCAACTAGTAGTCTCTATGGAATCATCCAATGCGTTATTAATTATTAATAAACTATTATATTATATTTAAATATAAACAACAGTAATAACACAAAAAAATAATGAAGACGTTATAGAAAATGTTGAAAATTCACAACAATCCTGTACTTCGTGAGTTTTTTTACACGAAAGAGTTTTTGGTGTGATATCATAAGTTTTCTTTCATCATGTAATATTAAAGAAATTCTGGGTACACGAAATTTGTCTGCACGTGAAATGAACGTGAATTCGTTGCAGTTTACAGATTTGAAATGTGAATTTATTATGACGTCGGTCATCAGAAAAATATATTGGTTTGCCGGAAATGTGGACAGGCATTTAAATTTAATGTAGAAGTACCTAAAGATTTAATTGAATTTATAACGAAAATGTAGTATTCGGTGCAAAGTGCTATTCAGCTAAAAGGACTATATAATCAATCCATTATTATATATAATTATATAAAACAATTGCGAAATATAACAACGTTTACTTGCAAAATGCACTAATAATGTCATTTAACCCAAGATACGCTTAAACAGGCGCATGGGGTGTCTGCGACACCCCATTTAAAAATTGTCATCTTTAATGAGGCTTTGCAAAAAATTTTGTTAATTATTGCTTGTTAGCATCGTGTGACGTGTTAAAAATAGAGTACAGATGGTTTTGCTGAAAAAAATATGCATGTATCGTTAATATATTGAATATCTCAAATAAGATTCGTAAATCAGTTTACAGTGATTCGAGTGTCCGGCAGATCGCGTGAAAATGAGTTTTTCTTCCGTGCTCGGGCAATAGCCGATCTATTGGATAGATCGCAATTCGCGACTATCGGGATTTCTCGCTGAGAATCATGGCTAACGGATTTTTTCTTATAAGATATTGCCAGCGCGTGGCCGACTGTGTGACACCGAATGCCCAATAGACACCCTTGTGGAACCGGACGAGGCACCATAAAAGTAGGCAAAAGGAACATGGCCATCACTATTTGGATTTGTTAAAGAATTTATGGGACAGCCAGTTTTCGCTAAAGTACCGTGAGAGCGGTATTTACTTAGAGAATACTTCGCGCGCAGAGATTGCCGAGCGGGAGTGATGCTAATACACGGATGCCTAGGGTGGCTACCAACGTCAGAGGCGCATACTCCCGAGGAAGGAAAAGCTCATCTCCATCGAGACCTGTTAGGATCGTGATTCACGGCGCGAGGGATTCACGGATTCAGTAGGTACAACAAAATAGAGACCAGGCTTGGGCAGGCTTGGGCAGGCTAGCCACCACGACGGAATAATCGTAAGCCGCCCTTGGGGAGCATATTGTACGCGACAGAATTTGTATTGTAAAATTCTCCGTTTATTTAATGGTAATAAATGAAGCAGTTTCCTACTCGCTGCGTAGTGCTTTTGCGCGCCTATCCACTGACTCCGAAATTCTCTTTCGTCGCCCCCATGTTCCCCTCTACCATTTTCAGTGCGCTGGGGCTGAGCCGTCGGGAAATGTGGAAAACGGCCGTAGTGAAGGGTGGTAGTGCGGAGAAGGCGAACTTGGCGTCCAATAATTACATTTTTAGATCTTTTTCGATTTCAACACGTTGAAAGCGGCCAAGGATTATTTGTAGGCGACGCCGATAGATGGATACGTCACAATATATATCCAAATTTTAGATGAAATTGTAGTATTCTGTGAAGAATACAATTAATGTGGAAGAATGAAATACAACAACAGAAATACTGTCCGATTGGTCAATATATTAAGGAGGTTGCTCAGTGTCTTTGTGGGGCAGGCGACGGGGGGGGGGGGGGGGGCCTATGCTTATACACGGGTGCCTGTAGCGGCTGCCAACTTCGAATAATTAAATTTTCGCTTACGTAAAATAAACAAATTTTAGCTAATGCATAAATCGGATCGATATAATTGACTGTTTAAATGTGTTACTAATCGTTTTTCGTTTATTTACATTGCGAATACGTTTTTAACAAAGTTTAAATGTGGCAAATGCGCAATTTAGTTCTCAGTAGCTGGTAGCATGCCACGCGTCGTATCGAGCTTTACCGTTTTACGCAAATCAGCTACAATTTTCTGTTTTATTTCATCAATATTTCGATAATGAGGCAGACAAAAAGTCTTAATCTTCGACGAAATTATTCACAAAAATGTAAAGAATTTTTTTCACCTTATTGATTTCAACTCTTACCATTTTTATAACGCCACGAGAATTGTTACAGAATTATGGTACAGCTTTCGCTATGTCGCGCGCGTATAAGAGCCTAACTTCAACAATTTATTGCTCAACAACAATGCAGTCGAATAACTTGAAATTTCGCATAGAGTCGTAATACCTGTTCGCCAATATCGTCAATAAATTTCAGCAACTTCTTACCATTATACGATAGCTGAGCAACCTCCTTAAATGAAGAAACAATAAGAAAATAGTATGGCAAGGAGAATTCTGGACCAGGATTTCTGCACCGATACTTACCGACACTCTGGAGTGAAGGAAGGTTTGCGTCCGTGCTAAGTTAGTCCGGTTGGCCACCTATCAAAGATTTCTGCTCACCGACGTGTCGTGGTTGAGGCCCCGTTTTGAATTTTGGAAAATTTCTGCTTACCGACGCCCCCAGAGTGAGTACTCTTTGGTTTTTTGAAGATTCCTGTTTATCGGCATCTCACGAATGAATGACTGAGATAGAGATAGAGGGAGAGATAAAGAGGGTGCGCGCGCACGCTGGCACGAACCGACGTCGCGACTTCCTTCGGTTTGACGTCAATGGAAAGGGGTCCTGGTTTTATGTCAGGTTTCAGGCGTTTTACGGCATTTTTCAGTAATTTTACATCAGACGTAATTGAGTTCCTTCTGAATCCTATTGCAACCTTCCTCAGTCTCATCCATGATACATTGACCTTGCACGTGGAAGCAGTGAATTTCAAAAGAGATGATCGGCTACTCTTTGTACATTACCGAATTTTGCACTTGCGATTCCGTGGCACGTCCTACTTTCCCTTCATACCCCCCCCCCCCCCTCTCCCGCAGAATAGCGTGCAGAGTCGCTGGAGATGAGGAATGACCATTTGTATGCCACCGAAGAATTTTGATGACATTTCATCATTATAACACCCCCTCCGCCCCTCCTGTTCCGCCTCCACCTCTATCATTCCGCTACAATACATTGGCCTTGGAGAGACGGTAGAAATCAAAAGAGATGTCGAATGACCCTTTGTATGTTACCGAAAAAATTGTGTACAATAATTTAATGTACACTATTTATTCGAGAGGAATTGCACATCGAGACGGCGGATCTTTGATTCCAAAGAAGTTAACAAACCTTTGTATATTGTCGAAATGTAGATCCACGAATTATTTACTTAATAAGAATTAAAATTCCTTCACACTCTTAAGAAGAGTGCCCTATTAAACTTGATGGCAATCGATTCAGAACCCATGATTCCTATAGCGAATGTATCAATAACTTTTTCTCACACATAGCCGTTCATAAGATATTTGAGGCCAAACACAGATACAAAAGATGCTTCAAGTAAAGAGTCTCTGGGTTGCCTGTACTTGGGGCGAGTCTCTTGATCTCGGATCAGTTTTGGATCTATGCAGCAGACTGAGTTTATCTTTCGTAAACGTGAGCATCTCCCGTGAAACACGTAATTAAATGTTGCATAGTGCCTGTCCTGAATCTTATATGGAACATGTAAAAGTATCTATCAGCCATCCGTCCTGTATCTAATAACTTTTACTATAGGCATTCAGTGATAATGCTAAAACTATTATCTCAATTCTCAGATTCCTCATCAACATCCATTTCTTTACCTGGTTGCCAGCGTACGCTGCCATTATATTTCCATGCCATTTTTCTGAACATTCCTTCCTCAGAAAATGGTTATTCTATCGGCGCATTCGTGATACGCTTGTCTTGCAATAATAACATTAATCGTAGAATTAAATTAGAGAAGCATAGGAGGTATTTAGTGTTGACGTAGTATGGGGTCTGAGAGAGAAAAGCAGATACATCTAATGCTTTTATGGTCCACACCAAGTTACTTAATACTTGTAGGCGACAGATTTCAGATTTACCTACTGCGAAAGATCTTCATTATTTCCTACATTATCATAGGATATTGCAGTTTTCGGTTAGTGCGTGACTGTTCTCAGCGGGTGACATATAATAGGCATGGCTTCGACCTGCTTCGATTGGCTTCAATTTGCCCATAGCCACCGAGAAACAAAAGCGAGAGAAGAAAACTCGGAGTTCGTAGGTGCCCACGTTTCTGTCGACGCCTCGCTATGATTTCATTGGTCAACTTTGACTTCCTCCCATTTAAAAACTAAGAGCTTCTGGGCAAAACTGAGGTCATTTTCGTGATCAGTGATGCCTCACGAACATCGCCATACCCTCCGGATCAGATAATTTCGGAACACCCTGTATATACATATACTTAAAACATAACATAAACATTCTTACGACAATAGAAGAAAAAGTCAGGCACTGCATTCTCCTTCAGGCGTGATAGTAATAAGTAAGGATAGTCCGTGCCAGAGTTACTGAATTGCTTCCAGAAGTCCTGCATTACCCTTGTCTACAAATTCACAGACGACCATCAACTGTCAAACCCCATCCCTGGTTTTGCTCAATGTTGCATTTTCAGAACATCTACAATACTTTGATGTGTTAAATTTTTAAAGATACTTAATAGAAAAGATGCATTGCTGTAATGAATAGAGGTTCATTTCACATTAACACAGATTTTGTTTGCTTAGAATTTCTTTAACGTAACCTGATGAACTTGTGATATACCCACAAAAATACTTTCGTGTGAAAAATGTGAATTTCCCTCTTTACATAAAGTACTACTATCACATTATAATGCCAAGCACATGAGTTATTACATGTCTGCTTATTATACGATCTAGCACAAACTCATCATCTTAAATTGTATTTATCGAATTTCCTATAACACCTCGGCTACTCGTTTGTGTTATTCCTGTTTCTTATATTTAATTATATTTTTGACATGGGATACCTTGGCGTACTAGCGAAAGCCTAGTTCGGGTCCCGAAAGAGAAAAAGCCAATTGCGATGCGCCCCATGCTGGGTCCTAAGTTTCTATTATTAGGGACGCTTGATCTCATTGTCAGCCTGGCTGGGGCCTTTTCGTTGCTGGAGAAATGACTAGGAAATTTCTACAAGAGATCGTCTATAAAAATATTATATATGTAGGTATTTTGTTACGAAAACTGCGACTGCTTCTATTCATTACATTAAGCAAGTAACTAATTTATTCAACAATGCTCTTTTTTAAAGTAAAAACATATGATGATTCTAAGATTACAGCATATACGTTGATATTGTCCAGCACTCATTAGTAAATAGCAATAATTTTGAAAAATAATGTTTTCAGATCCTCCATGAAAAAGTCTCTTCGAAAAAAAGCCCCGTCGCCTCCTAAGACACCAGGAATACTTCGCGAAGTTAGCGAGGAACATGATGATCATCCATCGCAAAAGGATTCAACGCAAACTCCAAAACCAAAGTATTCGTCTGATGAGAGTTCCGACGAGGAAGATACTCGGCATCTCGAGGGAAACGTTTACACTAAATCTGGAATGGAGGTAGAGTAATGAATATTAAATAATCATATAATATTCTTAAACTTATAAGGTTTAGTACGTGGGTCGCTGTGACTGTAGATCCTGTACCATTCTTATTAGAAACTGGATTTTGGCTCATTTGGCTGATTCTGTGATATTTTGTAGTTCATGAACTCTTGATCTAAAGTTGGCATTGCCATAATACTAAAAAAATGAACAGTTTATTGATTACTAGTAGTAAAATATATTATTTGGTCGCACGAAGAACCCACGGAATAGCACACTTTTAATTTACTGGGTTGGTCAAAATATTACATTATGAATACTTTATATGAATGCTCAACTCATACCCTGATACTGTGTTACCACCTTTGAACGTGTAATTATAATCCAAACATCTTAATTATATTCCTTCCTGGCCACCTGGTGGCGCGGCAAAGAACTAGTGCTGCTCGGGCTTCTCGCATACTTCCTTCCTTCCTTTCCTTATAACTGCCTCCTCCAATGAGGAGATGTGCCAGTTCTCGCATACTTCTGCATTGCTTAGGGACTCTTGTCACAGGTGGTAACACACAGTATTAGGCTAGGAGTTAAGCAGTTATATAAAGTATTTATAATGTAATAGTTTTAGGTGTCCAGTAAATATTAACATTATGCTATTTCATAGATCTTTGTGCAACCAAATGACAATTTTCGTCACTAATAATGGACAAAATGTCAATTTTTAGTGTTGTGGCAAAGTTACAACATATCACAATATTAGCCTTATCTGCCGAAAGCCAGTTTCCTAAAAGAATAGCGCGGACTTTTTCGATAATAGAAATTTAAAAGTAACTAAATAAAGAAGAAACAAGTAGAGGTAACTTGAACAAATATTAGTGAATTCCAGAGTAGTAGAAATGCTTTCTAGAGTGGTTTCCATGTTTATTTAAGGTGTGGAAACATGTCTTGTTATTCCAACGGGGAATAATATTGTCTGAAAAGGTCTACCGGAAAGTTCTGTCCATTTTTTGGAATAAAACAAAATACAAATTTTTATTACCGTCAATAAACTTTATTAAATAATATAATTGCCATTATTATTAATGACTTCTTACCAGCGTAAAGGCAATGTGTATATCCCATTTTTTTAAAATGTTTCATCTTTTGATGCGAAAAATTGAACCAGTGCTTGTTTGATATCTTCTTCATTTTTGAATTTTTTGCCCTTCAAACAATTTTGTAAGGACAAAAGCAAGTGGAAGTCGGAGGGTGCTAAGTCCGAGGAGTATGGTGGATGCGACAGAATTTCCCAGCCTAGTTCTGCAATTTTTTTACGAGTCCCCAAAGCAGCATGTGGCTTGGCATTATCATGATGCAGTATGATGTCCTTCCTATTGAACATCGCCGGCCTATTTTCTTGGACTGCTGTTTTTAAATTATCCAGTTGCTGACAATAATTCCCCGAATTGAGCTTTTCGTTTGATTTTAAAAGCTCATAATGTATTGGTCCTCGAATGTCCCACCATGTACATAATATTCTCTTATTCATAATCAAATTTGGTTTAGAGGTGGAAGGGCTAGGTTTCCCGAGTTCACAATATGCCCTTTTTCTTACGATGTTTTCGTAGGTAATCCATTTTTCATCCCCAGCTGTCATCTGGTTCAAGAAGGACTCGATTTTGTTTCAAACAAGCAGAGATGTGCATATGACGACTCGATCATCCAAATTCTTCTGACTTAATTCATGTGGCACTCATATTGAATATTTCCACACCAATCCTATCTTCCGAATATGGTCAGAAATAGTTTGCCGAGCTGAATGATCTCCGATGTTTTCAGAAAAGGATCTTGCTCCAAAATGGTCTTAACAACATTCTCGTCGATCAAAGATGGTCGCCCAGAACGTGGCTTATCAGAAAGGTTGAAATCACCTGTTTGAATTTTATCGAACCATCTTCTGCATGTCCTACAAAAAACTGTACTTTGGCGTAAATTACCTTTATCAGTAGCCATGGGTACACTATCGCTTCACACTTAAGACAAACGTGAATCAACTTTGTTTTAATGTATACATTAAGCGATAAAAATAGAGAGCCGGACATGCGCTAAATAAACATGTACTTACGTGTCGAAAATTGTTGTCATAGAAATGGACAGAACTTTCCAGTAGATATTTGTGCATGCGTTAGAGAACGATGTAACTAATGTTGGATCAGAATCAATGCCAAAGGATAATGAGAATTTAATGAAAAAAAAAAAACAATTTATTTCTTCAAACCACACACACGCACTGATCGCACATCCTTTCGCTCTTTTCTTTGTATTATTTTCTTTTCCTCACCTTCATTCACGCCTTCGATCATACATCTATTCCGTATGATTAATTCATTCTCCGGAGTCATAAACCATTGTCTGATATCCGCTTCCACACTAATTTTTTGTTCCGTTTTTTGCCAAATATGTATACTGTGACGCATTTCCTGGCCTATGTCACGAAGGTTCTAGAAGCTTCTAGAATTCCGTCACTTCCGGAAATCGTAGAGCTCACAATGGCAACTTAAGACGGACACCCACTTTCGAAGGTTCTAGAGTATCGGTAAATGTCGGTTACAGGAATCCTGGTCCAGAACTCCTCAACTTATACTACTTAATTTTATTTAGACAACGATTTTACGCTAGGTCGTGTAGATAATTAAAATCATCATATGATTTCATTCTCGTCGTTGTTAATGATATAGTCAAATCTATAATGAATAATTAAATAATTAATTATACCCTTACAGATTTCAAGAAAAAGTGCAGGCAACGTAAAAAGAACGAAAGAAGAAATACAAGCCGATCCTGAGCCTGAAGACGAATTCGGTTACACGACGAGTGAGTATATGAAAAATTGGCACAATTAATAGTCGTGCTTTTGATATTACCATTTCAAATATACTCTTAATACTATTGTTTTTGTCATCGATATTACCATTATAGCAAAATGTACGGTGTATGGAGTTAGAAATATTTTAAAAGTAAATTAGAGCGCCTGCAGAACTGATAAGATTAAAACATAAATACTTTGGAACATTGATATGAGTTCATATAGTATAGAATACGCGTATATACGTACAACCGTTGCCATTAACTATGATACTCACTTATGCGCACGAAACATTGAGAGCGCAGAAAATGTCATTCTATAGCTTTTATGGCAAAGTTTGCCATGTTTGCACGTAGGTATACTGCCAATATATCAATAGTACTTCCACGAGTGACCGTTAATTGATTGGTTAGGAGTTTTACTACATATTTCACATTTCGAGGGCTCATCTTTCTGTGTTTTACTATTTCTTCTAAGACGACCAGCCCGGTGAATAACATCGCAGATGTCGACTAAAAAGATCGAGGTTTGCGTGAATTTCTCCCGGTAACTTTTACCGATCAGTTTTCTGACAAAAATCTAAGACTTCGCCCAGCACTGTTCGAATTCGCGATCTAAATTTTCCAGGCCCACATAATCTTGTTTAGATAATTAAGAAGAAACGACCGGTAGTTACCCCAATAGTGAAGATACTCCGGGTATCCGAAATTATTATTATTATTACTATGTCTTTTCGCACGATTTGTTCTTATAAAGTCCATTTTATAAATCAATCAATATTTTCTTTGCAGTCCTAGTTTTATAGTTAATTGTATAATGGTCTATAATTGTTCAATATCGCTTAATTATATGCTAAATATGTTTAAATAATTTTTGCGGAATTCATTTTTTTTCATTTTTAACTAACAATTTTTTTCTATATTGCATATCACTTCTATTATTTATATTTCATGAATTATCATGTGTAGAATTTATTTAACAGTGTTTTCATATTTCCGAAAATGATGATTTGGTAGTTTATCGCACTCTCCCCTGCCTACCGGACAAGTACGCATGCAAGGGTTATTAAAATTCGTCACGGGCGCACAGAAAATCAGTTTTGTCTGATCAGTTCAAAGAACAAGCCAATCTTGTAGTCTATAGCCTTTAGTAATAAAACTATTTCTAACAAGTCGGATCAGTTTTTTTTTAGAGAAATAAATGTTCATGTCATTTCTCAAACCGATCCTCTTCCACCCTCATTGTCATAAAACAAATTGCAAAAAGACTCAAAATATGATAACAAAATTTAAGTGTCAATTGTAACTCTTATCATGTTTAAAAGTCGTAGGAATAAAATTTGTCTTCATTGTCACAATTGTTTTACACAGCAAATCCTCAGTTAATCGGGGATGAGTCATCCGAGGAAGCGAATCAGCAAAATATAACGCAATATATTATATAAAAGAAAGGAGAGAACTTTGTATACAGGATTATATAATAGTCAAGTCGAAATAAAAAGTCGTGATGTTTAATTCGAAATAATTGTGGCTTTAATTATTCGTGGATTCTTCGGTCCCGAGCAACCTGGGTAATTGGGGTTCCACTGTACTATGTATACAGTACTATTCTGTAAATTTGTTATTACTGTATTTTGAACCAAGTCAAGAATATATATCAAGTAGGATAATTCATAAATTTTTATCTAAGTCAAAAACGTGTACACATTTCTTTGTAACGGAACGTTATATTTCCTATGTGGATTCTGTTATATAGGTATATTTCTCGTCAAAATAGTCTTCTCAGATGCAAAACCGTAACATGGTACTGTGCATAATCCGTAATGTAGACGGTACACTGGGGCCATTTGAGTTTCAAGCATTTTTTATATATTGTGATGTGGCATCTTGATGCAGGTCACAAATATAAATAAATTTAGCTACTTCGTGTGGCTCGACCGATTACGGAGTGTTTTGCGTAACGTTGGACTGAATTTATTTTAAAAATTTTGTATTAATTTCCTTGTGGGAAATGTTTCATTTGTGTTTTGAGTTCATTAAGTAGATTTGAGAGGATTCGGCAGAATATGTATTACTACGGGGCCCGAGAGGTCTACGGTCTTGGCAGAGCCTGTGGCGGTCGAGCAATAGCAAGACTGGGCACACACTGTAGAGATTAAATTACGCGGGGCATCCGATTAGAATCTTCACGATTCTTAGGAATATGGGCGTTGCAAATGCGCCACAAAGCTCTATGTCGAAGGAGTAAAGATGGATGTGTTTTCCGCTTCCGCTGCAGCCACCCTAATAAAATTAGATTCCAGGATCTACTTCATTGGGATCTTAAAAACAAATAAAGATTGCGAGCGGATGGCTGAAGTCGGTGAGTCTGCAAATCGGATTGGGCTAGGGCATGGATTACAGCGCGCTGCTCGGGAAGTTTCTCGATTTTGGAAATTTGTTGTTCGGCCCTGATGAAGCTTTGGTTTTCATCCGTAAGGGTGTCTGGAGCGGCGAGGTACTTCGACAGAACCGTCTGGTACACCTAAACTAGTTTTATGAGACCTGAAAGATCTGTGAGTCCTTGTTGATTAGACCAGCAGCCTTCTCGTACATTGCGTAAACGGAAAACCGGAAACCTTTGTCCAGGGCAAATTCAATCACATGTCCCCAATCCAAGACAGGGTCCAAGGCATGGCGTGCAGAGGACTTGCCCTCTTCCCTGTATCAAGAAATTTTGCCTACGAGGCTGTTGTTACACATCATTGGATTTGTCTCGATAGATGCTAACAGAAAATGAGTACCAAAATAGCATACTATTTAAAAAAACAAAGTTGACCTTCAAATCTCTGAAGCGACTCCACCTAGCAACAAAAAAGCTATCGTCATATAACAAACCCCGTTGTCCTATGCAACTTTTGTTTCGAAAAACTTTTCTACTACTATCATACTTTCCAAGTTATTCTAGGTGGCAATAGTTAGTGCCTCACCCTGGATAATTAAGTTCGTGATCTACCAAACTCTATCCCAACAGAAATTTGGTCTGTTATACTTGATGGGCTATTAAAACCTGATTAGGTATCAGTAATGAGTTCAAGCATATTCGATGTCACCGCGTACACCGCTTGATTAGGTTTATGTTAGGAATACCTAATAGAAAAATGAGAACCTTGTTCAATATCATCTTTATTAGGATCGTATATATTTTGAATTATTCGTAATAATACAGGAAAATTGAATTTGACTACATTAATTTAGTAAGTTCTTAAGTTTAATTTAAATACAATTAAATTCGTGAAAATATTTTTAAATCAATTTTTTTTACAACAATTATTTTGGTCTACTAAGCTTGGCCCAGGCTTGTGCATCAAGCCTGGACGCCAATGCTCATTAGAATTAGCCCAAACTTGTTCAACGCTTGGCTCATGTGTGCATTCCTACCATCACTGGAATATCATGCTCTTGTGATATCTACATAAATTTTACTATTAAAGGCCTAAATTTCCCAGGGGGGGCAGAAGATAAGGTAGATTGTTGTACACCAGCCCGTATCTTCAGAACACTTCCTCTCTCCCTTTACGAATATTCCGTCACCATAAAATAGCCCTACTATGCTGGTCTGTCCCTAGTCTAGCCCTAGTATGAAGCGCCACCGCTAGGTGGCTACCGCACCTGGTCTGGTCCGCACGTAAGATGCCTCAGGCTCTGGATATATTGGGAAAGAAAAAACTAAATTGAGCTGGAAGATTCCGGTACAAACTGAAGAGTTTCTTTCTTGTACTCTTAGAGAAGGCTCTTCAAGTTTTTCTTTTACTTAACAAGACCTCCTTGCTCACTGCGAATCTTCGGTAGCGGTAGAACTTCTTCGCTTGCTTCGAATCCATCGTTGCAGCAGAACTATCTCGTTCGCTCCGAACTTCGACAGTGACAAAACTTTCCTGGTTCCTCGATCGACCGAGACCCTGACGACCTGTGGTTGCCTAAATGATCCGCATGAAGAGACATGTCGCTCCAATCCTTCTCCGGAGTAAGGCCAGCCGAGAGACCTCGCCTGACGTTTCCCGCACTCTGGAAAAGTCGCACCGGGTGTTCTTTGAGACCTTTCCGACTCCCTCAAATATCCGTCTGCCGCCGAAACTCCAAATCCCACCGGTCTGAGCATCTCCAGCTCCAGCTCTACCCATAAGAAGAAAGGAGCCCCTCCATGCTCTCGAAGCGCTTACTCCACCTGCATTTCGGCCGCTAATCGGCTGGACCACAGATCTGAACAATTACGCTCGCCTTTCTGCCAAGGAGGGGAGATCCTTGGCGCCTAAAGAGAATTCTCTCCGAACTCTTCGGACCTGATAGTGACCCACTACCATCTTGGCCAAGAGGTTGAGTCCGCCGGTCCCTAGCTCGAAAGCTCCTACTTTGCCTAACTCATCCAAACCCGCCATACAACTCTGGCTTTCCGAAGGTAGCCCTTTTCCGGGTAGTATCAAGATCATAGCGATTCACTATATTTACTATTGGAAAGAAAAGAACGCTATACGATACCTGGTAGAGAATGCCAATATGAAATAAGATGGCACGGGTTTCTAAATGTACTCACATGAACGCTAAAAATAACAACAAAAATTTATTACAATACTAATATAACGATTTAGTGCATCGGAATTATACATAATTTCAACCAGAATTTTTCTTTAGATGATGCTAGCGCCACTCCACATATCGTGGTATTTTTCCTTCCCAGTTGTAAGAATTATAAAGAGGAGGAAGAACCACTCCGACTAAAATGACCCCAGTGTACCGTTCTAGGGTAAAATACAGCTGAAAAAGTTGGTTATACATAGAACATCACAGTAGCATCACTTCTAACGGATAAGACAAAATCAATATTTTCGATAAATATTTTTTCCCAGAATTTCAAAGTCAACCTAATTTTTTTCGAAGATATGTTTGGATAAATTAGCGAGGTATATATCCTTACACGAAATATATGGATATGAAATACATCCATCAAAAAAATGTCATATTGCCGACTAAAAATATGAATTATTGAAGATTGCAGTTATCAGATTAACTACGTAGATAGATTCTGAGAAATTAATTTCTTTTAAACCCAATTTATGGACAGGACTTTAATGAGATACCTGTACGGTGATTGCCTCAAGTACAAGGCATCAGCTAACTGCGTCAGCTAACTGGACGTAATATTGATAAATTTTTAATCTACTTTACTCACTTTTTTTTTATAGTCGCTCTAGTTTACAACCTTTGATCTTTGAGAGATTTTATTGTCCTAATTACAAAATATTTAAAAAAAAATGAGAATTGACTGAGATTATTTATTAAAGTTTGAATGTAATTCTCAATAAATTCGTTACCGATAGCACTTCAAGAGTAATTCTTTCTACTCAGCAAATATTTTAACCGATATACATATATCATTAACTTGCAAGTACATTCCCATTTAAATGTTAATTTTTAAGCCCAATTTTTTTATTTTTAACAAAGAACCTTCTAAAACATTTCAAAGAACATGGAGTTGTTCTACTGTTCTGTAAACACACTTTTATCAAACTATGTTATGCACATTTTTCATGGATCTGATAAGGCATATGTAGTTTATAATTTTTATAGATCTATTGAGAGCTGACTATGCCTAGAATCACAAACCATGATTAAAGTAATTACTTCTATTCTCGAGTAAGGTATTTACTGACATTAGGCATCCCCAACAAAATTTGTACTCGGATTGATGTGACCGATTAATATTTCGTTTTTCTTTCTTATTATAAGTCGCTGTATTTTACCAACCATTTCGAGTAAATATTTAAAATATCAGAAATGTTTCATCATAATTTCACGTATTACGTTTAATCTTAAATTATATTTTTGTCTTAATTAAATATCAGTCCTTGTATTAGTTGTAACATTTTGAGTAAATATAGTTCGAGAATAGAAGTGTCGAACAAGTCTCCGGTCTATTAAACAAATATGATAATAAAGTTGCATCGGCGATGATGTGAATTTAAAATATCGAGTATTTGGTAATATTGGGTTGGCAACTACGTGATTGCGGATTTTAAATAAAAAGGAAAATTCAACATTTTTACTTGAAAATATAATTTTATTAAATTAGGTATTGTCGGTTTTTGTCGATAACTTTTTCCCATCATTCAGGCAGTGTCATAATTCCATGTTCATAAAACTTCTGATTTTTACCAGCAAAATACTGAATTAAATGAGATTTTACATCATCAGCGTCATTAAATGCCCCCCCCCCCCCCCCAAATACTTACGTGCGAAAAACTATGCCACGTACAGGACTGCTGTGAAGTCCTCTAATAAAAAGTATTGAAATCATATTATTAATACCAAGTAAGTAAGTCACTACATGTTTGCCTATTATATGATCTAGCACTGGCCGATCGTTTTAATTGTATTTTCAAAAGTTCTTATAACGTTTTCATTACTCTTTTACACTACTACTGCTTCCCGTATTTAATTATGATTAATTGGTCATTTAATAATAAATAAAACTTTAGGTGATTTCTTATCTATTACTACGAGTGTGACAGGATATTGTGAAATTATTGTTGCCCATTAGATTGATAGCAATAGTACATTATGCTACTAGGGAGGAAAATCCGCTCCTCTCGTGTGGCATATACTACTTTTTATCCGACTATTTTTAAAATAATCATATTTTTATGCCTGCAACGGCATAACGCTACAATATATAGGTGTAGGTTATGAAATATAGGTTATAAAAGGTATTGAATCTAACAGCACGAATATGATATTGTCGCAAATAATATATTAAGAAACGAGTCCAGGGCGGAGCCCTGGTGGGGTACAGGGGCGAAGCATCACCGGGGGGGTTCGGGGGGTTCGTGGGTTTGGGGTTCTACCAAAAAATGAATTTTAAATGTATTTAGAGCATTTTTAAAACATGAATATATTTTAACCTTTATTATTTATTTTTTTTTATAAGAATTTTATAAGAAAGCCAAGTTTTATTGAATTCATTAACTAAATCAGTGGTTGCAACTCGATAGCCGCGGAAAATTAACGAAAAAAAAATAATAATCGTCGTTACAGTTTGCAGAAAGTTAATTTTTGAATTGAAATGTTGGATTAGAACAATTTGTTATATTTATAATCACAGGAGTTAGCGATTTCGTTTAGCTCTGGAGGAGTACCGTTATATTCTTGCTCTTCATCGGTTGAATCCATCTTTTCTTCCTCTTTCCCTTTGTCGTTTCGTCACTAGGTTAATATGTTCACAGTCAATCACACGGTAATCCGAGATCACATGTTTCATCAGGCTCATTTTTTCTGTTTAGAGTTTGTTTCTTCCCGCAATAGTCACTTTTTTACCTGCAATAGTATATTACACTACAAGGGCAGAAAACTGAGCTTTTGGCACTGTTCCGGGTGCTCAGTTTACTCCTCGCGTGGTGTATACTATTTCTCTTGATCCCCAGCCGAAAGTATATGATCGACGCATCGATTTCAGTGCAGAAAGGTTTAGATCTTTGCTGTGTAGCTATTGGAGACCCCTACGGGAGAATCCAAGGCTTTCTGCACTGAAATCGGTGCGTCAAACATGTACTTTCGGCTGGGGATCAAGAAAACGTACTTATTTGCCCGCAAAATCACATGCTTTTCCCTCTGGTCAAAAATTGATTACTTCCTGCCCGCGTTGCAGGGATGGAATATGGTCATTTTTTTTATATATCTTAATGGATACCAAATGTCTGTCTTGAAGATACCTATTTATTATTATGTGTCGAAGTTATCTTTTAAAACGGTTATCAGATTATAGGTAACTTCCAGGTGGATATTTTGTACTCATTTAGTTCACTTATGGATAACTTTCTGGATTGTGTTACTTGAAAATAATGAGAGATTAAAGATGCCAGTCCTTTTTTACAAACAACACGCATATGAATCTCCCCTGGCCATCAGGGGATCGGATCAGACCTTAATGTATTTGGTGCGAAAATAAACATTATTGTATAATACACATTGTTTTTAGAGACCGTGCAGACGTTGATAAGAATTTAATTTTTAATTTAATTGTACGGTTGACGGGTCAACCGTGATCACTTCTTTCGATTGCTTTCCATTGTTTAGCTCGTTTATGCAAATATTGAATTTCTAATAAAATATTTATTCCGTTTTTGGCTTGCAGTACGCAATCAAGTCAGCCAGGGTTCCCTAAGTTCATTCACTTCAGCAGATACCCTGGCATGTTTGTAAGCTGACAACAGAAATAACGGATAAATACACGTTAGCAAACGATCTTTGTTTCTCAATCGAACGACAGCAGTTTTATTAAAATGAAATCGCTTCTTTACGATAAAGAACTAAATAACAAATTCGAACAAAAGTTTCAGAATAGATACCATCATTTCTAAAATACTATATGGTTTCTCGATCTAAACAATATAAAATAAGATGATTTCACTATAACGATTAATATTTAATTCCTGATATACGTGGGACTCACTTTTGACATTTAAAAAATTACAGAACATAAGAATCAATGTCGACTCTGTGCCATCACTTTCATCATTTGGTTTTACGTCATTCAAAGTGACGATTCCATTGTCCTGGATTGTTACTGATCATTTTGTGGTAGAATGTCATCTTCACTGTGTAGAATAAGACTGAAAAAAGTCAACGATTAAATTCGGCAATTGACAGCTATAGAATCCTGTGAATGTTTCTATCTTAATCTCGTTGAAATGTTCCGACGTTCCTGAAGTAATTTCGACACGTTGGCAGCTCGTACATCTTGCTGTCGCCTTCGTCACTTAGTAAAACGACGATATCCTGTTATTAGAGTCCATAAATATTATAACATCGGCTCCTCTGGATCCTATTCCGCAGGTTCCGTCAAATTTTCAATTTTCTTAAGTGCACAAGCGGTTTTTCTCATCGAGATATTGTTCTCTTCCTTCCTCTCTTCTTGGACGTTCGTTCATTCTCGCTCCCCTCGCTGCAGCATATCAGCTAGTCGAATTTCGGATTAAAAAAAAAATTATGATAACGAAGTCTAAGAGTTAATGAATAAAATAATCAAATCCCAAAATTCCTAAAAAGAAATCTGAAAAATTGAAAGAAAGATACTTGAAAAGTGGATGACAAAAGAAACATTTTTTTACACACAACTCTGCTTTTTTAACCACTCCATTCTTTGCTACTCGGATTTTTCTCTCTCACAGCATCACATCATTCTCGAGATTCGGAAAATTCAAATGCGAGTTCGAGAATAAATTTTCCTTAAAATACAAGAGTCAAATATGTTAACATTATTTTTAATTCTCATATTTCAAACTTTAAAATCCTTGAAATAATCGAATAATGAAGAAAGCGAAGCATAAGTAGTCAAAAAATCGATTAATCGATTACTAGACTCACCTTTTACAGTTTAGCTTTTTTACGGTTCATCTTGCTTTTGATTTTCTTTGCGTTATAATTTTTGTTAACGGACTTCGCAAGGAAATGAGCTTACATAACGATATAGAAAGTAACGACTCTTTTAGTCACTTCCTTCTTAGAGTACAGCTTTCTTCAGAGTATTGATCAATTTGAACAGTTCTTCGCTCGGGTACAGTAATCCATCCTAATGGTCCAGTAGATCGATAACTTCATCTCGTTCGCAACCATCATTCTCTGTCAGACGTGTGATACACTCAGTGCAGTGAGTTACGCGGGTGATCTTTCGGGCGGTATAGCCCCCTATACATATACGCCAATACCTCTTCACTTGTTTTAACGATGTCGTAATCGTGATGAGATAAGTGGCTGCGACTTGACGTAGAACACGTTTCCAAATATTGATGGTCCTGCGCGATTATCGCCGAAGTAGAGCACTCCCCGGGAGGAAGGAAGCGCCCACCATCGATCGCAGCATCCAATTTGGCAAAGAATTTCTTCTTCGGCTGCGGCGAGCGGTTAGCGATTCTTTGATGTCCATCAGTGTTTCCAGTAGCTCGATACCTGACACATTGGAGCCCTTCGGAGGCTTCACTAATGAATACGAGCACAGAAGTCTGAACACTTGAGCAAACAGCACCGGATCAGGGTGGTTGCTCCCGCAAGAATTACGCATCGTGCCGAAAAAATCGCTGACATAAGAGAAACACCATATTTAGCACATACGGATTGAAGTCGCATATTGCCTCTATTTCTTACTTTCAGTGCATCTCGATTCAGCCGTGCCTTCTTCAGATACTAGAAGTGACATTCATTATGGAGAAATTGAAGCAGCTCCAAAGTGCCCCTTAGGGTCACTTTGAAACCTAAAGCTAAAATAAGAATTCAATTCGCAGTGTCCTGGTGTACCTTATGACTACGAAAAATTACAAAAGTGTAGTAAATATCATACGTTTCTTGAGGATTGTGTGTCAATAAATTGCAATGATTTGTATGATGAGAAAGAAAAATGGTTTTTCTTAGTCTACTTAAGTAACTTGATGCCCTTAAAGAAAATTTGCTGACTAAACTCCCTGGAGTTTTCCCTTAATTTTAAATAAAAGTATTTTCCACTATAAATACAGATAATTGACAATTACCTGTTGCATACTGAAGAGTGTCGTTTGACGCAACCCCAATTTCTTACGCCTCGTAGTGTCAGCATAGCGACCACTCGTGCAGCCTGCGATAGCGTCGAAATCTCCCCATTCTAATGGACAGAAAGAAAAACAGCATAAATATACAATACTTACTTCCCCCTGTTAGGTGAGCAGCGGTTCAACCTGTCGAGCCGATCCGTACCTAATAATCTGTAAACTAATATTTAATAATATCAGCGATAAAAAAAAGTACAAGTTCATTAATAATATTTGAGCTAATACACAAACTTACGTGCAACAAAGTATGCCAAAGCGAAATAGCAGACCACTTCGAAACTAATCGACCATTTGTACTAGATTGGTTTCGGTTGGGTCATAAAAATTGCTTACATTTATTTTCTTACCTTCTCGTATCTCCTTGCCACCGATTCTGTCTCGGATGGATGCTGATGAACCGTTACAGAGAACAAATATATCCTTTGCCGTCATTCTTCTTCTTCAAACCATGCATAGCTCACTTCAATTATACCATCAATTGTCAACTTCACTTTGGTCGTGTCTGCCTGGAGTGACGCTTGTGGCGAATCTTTGAAGCTCATCAGTACACGAATGTTCAATCAAAAGGTCGGCACCTTTCCATTTATCAAGCAGCCAGCCAGCGCGTCGGGCAACATGGCGGCCTCCATGGTCTGTAAAAATTCTCCCGGGCACCGAGAGGGCTCCATCGCTGTCAGACGAGCCTCTCTACTACCCGTGGGACTGCACCTGGGCTGGTTCATCCTGCTTCACCCACAATCTTTTTCGATTAACATTGTTATAAACTATCCACATTTTGTCGCCAGTAATCAGTCGTTTCAGAAATGGATCAACTTCGTTGCGTTTCGGAAGCGAATCGCAGATGCTAATGCGTTGCGTCAAATGAATTTCCTTAAAATGATGAGGGACTCATAAATCGAGTTTCTTAACATAGCCAAGCTGTTTTAATTTACATTGAGCTTCTCTGCAATCTCACGTGTTGTGCTATGACGATCTGAATCGATAATGGCCTTGATATGGCTCTGATCAACTTCAACTGGAGAGCCAGATCTTTGCGGATTTTTTAGTGAAAAATCACCAGAACGGAATTTCGCAAATCAATTTTGACACTGCCTTTAATTCAAGACTTCATTCCCATATATGGCACATAACTTCTTGTATGTTTGCGATGCGTTCCTGCCTTTTCGGAAATAATAGAATAAAATATGTCTGAAATGCGCGTTTTGTTCTTCCATTTTTAAATTAGGATAAAAACGAAAGTAAATAACTAATCGACACAATTTTCTTACTAATTAAAGGTGGAAGTCCAAACAACAAGAAAATAATATAGGTTAGATGCTTTGAATAGGTTTACAAAACAAAAGCATGTGCTAAAAACATCTATTGACAAAATCCGCAATTATTTAGTTGACAACCCAATATTACTATATGTATATTACGTGATTTTTTATTTTACTTCTCGAAGACAAACTCTACTTCTCTAAAATTTTAACTATTCTTCTTTGAGGCTTAAATCCTACATCTTCGATCTGACAGAAGTATCTGTTATAATTTTAATTTTAGTTCCTTTTCTCTCCGCGGAGCGTGCCACTAGTACGTGCCTCTGACTACGCTCGTATTCTATTTTTCAAGAGTCCCAAATAAGATGGCCGACACTACACACACGTCGGAGCTTTATGCACGTGAATAAAAGTAAAATTTTTTGTTATTCCAGTTAATCCGGCGTTTTCCCACCCGCCCAAATGCGTTCCTAACAGTATCCGAGAGTTCACGTAGAGCAGCTCGATCAAAACTATAATGAGACTTTATTTGCATAACATATGTGAGACAGAAATGTTTACTCGGGATGTTTTGCAATCATACTAGGCATATGAATTAATATCGATATTAGTTAAATCATTTTATTGTGCTACTTTTCATGCAAAAATGCTAAGCACTTTTGTAGTGTCGAATTTTATTGCGACGACTTTTAGTTATCTATGTATTTGTGTTACTTTTTCGAAGCTTCTTTGCGGCGTACGCGGCGTCTTAGTTTCTATGTTGCATGAGCGGGAGATCGTGGCGTTGCCGTTTGCGCTTCGCACGGGCGAGACACGCATAGAGCGTTTTCTTTTATGTTTTCTAGAACAATATCAATAAAATAGATCCATGTTTTGTAAACCTGCATTGGGCTAACCGATTATTATTCTTCTTCACCCAATATACCCATCTTACACTTTTGGTTCTTCTTTCTTTGAGGCTTTAAGATAATCACGACGGAAATTAACATTAAATATTTATAGCAACAGCAATCAATTTTCATAGAAAAATTTTGGAACCTTACGATTCAAATTAATACATGCCCCTCATGTAAAAGTTTCATGATCCGAATTTAACGGCTATTAGATTGAATTAAATTTCCTCATATTTGTTTTAATCAATTATTGTATTCTCGGGATTCTACTTTAGCACCAGGATAATATGTCACCCTTGAAATTTACAATGTAAAATTTTCTACAATATTCGTTAAATAATCTTCCCCAATTAAATTGTTGGTATAAAGGTAATATTTGTAGAATAGTTGTCAACATTCTCAAATTTTTCAAGTTTGATTAAGGCCGAACTGATTTGATTACCGAGTTACTCACCTTTATTGCAAGTTTTAATATAATAATAACCAATAAAATATTATTGTTTACGCCAATTTATTTTAACATAACTTGTACGATTAAGCTTTAGAACTTTGACACTTAATAATATTTAGAAAATGAATGTAAAAAGTACGTATGTACATAGACACAATTTGTGCCATCCCATTATACGGCGAATGCTTTATACAGTTGATACACAAATAAAATAATCTGAGTTTAATGAATGGAAACTATGAAATATCTCTTCGGGGAATGAGGGTTTCTTTGTACAATATTTCATATTTAATATGGGAATATATTATTTAAATCTTAGCATGTGTCAGACGATAAATATAGGAATAAGCATATATATTGTGAGACACGAGGCCATGTGTCATTACGAGATGAGATTTTGTAATTTCGTTTTTGGAAAACAATATTAAAACGCTATCATCAATAAAATGTATATCTTGGCGTTTCAATTGGTAGATATGTTTACAAATATTATTTACTATATTTTAAAAGAACGTGTGTGTAATAAGCGTAGTATTATTAAATTTACATTACATACTACATACATTACAAGAAGCTATTTTATATATGCCATTGCCATAAGAAAATCGTGGGATTTTAGTATTGCAATAAAAGCATTCAGAGATAAAAAGTTGCACTTTAAAGTACAATGTTCAGAAATTTGATTATGCGATATTTCTAATCTTGATGTGCTCAATCTGTTCTGATCTTGTTTTATAAAACTTACTTGTTCAACGCGACGCAAATTTTCGTAATCCACAGGACTGCGGGAAATAGAAAGTATAAATATAAATACAGCATACAATTGAAATGGCGTTTAACATTGTACCGCACATGCCATTTAAACTTCTAATTTTATTTTTCTTATAAATTTCAATTGGGTTAGCAATAGATTCGCACTGATACACATTTGGGGGAAACTTTGATTTTAATCATGATACATAAGGCGTTCTATGTTTTTCATGCAATTGCTCAAAACACTGAAGCAGAATAGAAGTTTGTGTATCAGTTACTTGAAATGTGTTAATTGATATAAATTACGACACGATAGGATAATCATTTAGTAGTATACTGTTACGTCGATGCTAGGAGGCATGTATTATTTTACTGACATGTATACTGTATTGCCAAACTGTTGACGTGTTGTTCATAATAAAAATATAAATTCTTTCTTCGTTGTATAATCACTCAAAACCTCCAAAAAAATGTTAAACTTTGACATTTCTTATACCAATCTCAATTGTACTCTTGTCATTAATGATCTATTTAGAAGGCTATCAGCTTATCAGAGAGACGAAAATAATGTAACACACGAATCTTTTAGGCTATTACCGAGGCTTTAGAATAGAATTAAAAAGTTTCAATTCCCAAATCCTACTTATTATTAATAAGGCATTAACCGTCATAAGCATGGTGGGACGCTCAGCGCTTGTTTTCGCGGTCTTTCTTTTCTAACTACTTTTTTAACAAGTACCAGGTTTTTTGTTTCTATAAGATCCGTAGATTATGAACATAAAAAATTGTAATAAGATATAAAAATCCATTTATTGATAATTGCGAAAATACTATAAATAAACAAAAAAATCAAAATTAAATATCATCATTGCTTCAAACAAAATCATTGATGTTATAGTGTTCTATATGAATATAGCATAAATGGAATCATAAATCAATTAAGGCATTTTGCAAAAACAACAGACGTTGATTTAGAATCCGAAGACTGTTTCGCGAATTCACGATTCGTTTAAAGCACAACATTTAAACAAAAAGACGTTTGATTTATTGTATCTCAAATAGAACAGAACTAACAATAAGTACCAATTCTATGGATTCCGCTTCATGAACTTCGTGCGATGCAAAAAATCCAAGCTGGTTTCAAATTCTGTATCCATCGATTCATTCATAGCTTCTATGATCATGTTTTTGAATTCTTTACTGAATTGTCTTTTCCGTTCCTTGATTGGAGTTTGAGAGAAGTTCATAGCATTAATTGTTATGAATAGAAGCTGAATAACGTTCACGAGATTTATGTACATTTTCTTTATTATGTTCCTAATTCAACAGCGTATGTCAATTCGCTGTCGAAGACTAGTGTCAGTGCATGACAGTAACTAATTCATATATATGTACATCTAAAAATCTGTCCACGCAGTTAATGGAACGAAAAAAAAACAACTGATAATAAAAGAAATCAGATACCGAGACTACGTTGTAGACACCACAAATTATTAGTTGTATAAATTAATTCTTGACCTTTAGCACAATTTTGATGTTCGTTTACAAATAAAAAAAATTAAAAAAATGAAAAATAAAAAACGAACAAATATCTAACCTTGAAAATAATCTCCATTATTTTCTACATATTTCCGAGATTTCTCAGACAACTGCCGAATCTTGCTTCGGAAAAAGGGTTGTTTTTCCCCGAAGATTGAAATTTAAATCTTGAAACTTTTGAAACCACCTTTTACATGCACTATAAGACACAGCATTTTCACCTAAAGTGGAACAAACCATTTCCTTAGCCGCCGTAGCTTTTTTCTTCAGTTGGAATACGAAAAGAAGGCAGTGCTTAAAATGTTGCTTTTTGAATGACATCGCTTTAACTACTGTTTTTCGATGTTATAAGAACACTGTCAAATCTTATACTTTATTTCAAAGCTTAATGATAGCATTTCAAAGTTACTTTACGGCGACGAAAAAATTGAAATTTGATTAAACGATTATCATTGTCATTTATTAAATTGTGTGGTCTAGAATTAATTTGCACACCTAACATTATTTTTATTATTGCATTTGCTGTTATCTTGCACATTATTAGTATGCGATTTATGTATTGTGACGTGGTGGATTGCATCCGTCGGGTCCTCGGCGGAAATCACGCCGAAATGCGAGAATGGCGTAAGGTCCCGCTGAAAGTCCAGGCAGGATTCACCGATCGCAAGGGCCTATTAAATCATATGACACGAGATTTGATTATTTTCCTTTTTTTTGCTGTGTACTCTGGCGGAGTTCAAATAGATCGCTCGCTCGCCGTGCCCGAGAAGACGCATCGACACGGAGAAAGAGGGAAGAGCCAGCTGGAGATCCAGGAGGAAGGAGCTGCGACGCGCGAGAGTCGATACTCGCACTATCTCTGGAGAACAGCTCTATTCGACATTTTGATTCGATTTTGACCAAGGCACGATGATCCGTCGATCGGCAGAGTTCACTGATTCGTTTTGAACGCGAATTAGCTGCGTCATGACTTTAAATTAGCAAGGCACGCGATGTATCGTTTGATATTATTCTTTGGACTGTATCTCTGTTGTTGTCTCTTTTGATGTTCATTTAAATTACTTTTCTTTTTTGTAATTATCTGAATTCGATATTGTAAGAGATCGTTGCGCTTCTCCCCGCCGGTCTGTTTAATAAACCGACCTTTTGATTTGATGTCGAAGCAACAATAATTACTTTGTGTGTTGCGTGATCGTCTTTACCTATCCGACTTATTATTCCGGCTCCCACTGCCCCCGCATAGCTGAGTTAGCCAAGGGAGGCACGACAGAAAGAATTGTTCAGAATTGATACGTGGTGCCTGTTTGGAACCCGCCGCTCCTTCAGACCGGGATCGAATCAGGTATCTTGACAGATTCCAAGATGGAATGTAATGATGGCAAGTTGGATTCTAATCA
>JARPRH010000086.1:112041-124850 GCA_031763665.1 Calameuta haemorrhoidalis | reverse complement strand
TATGTTTTGTTTTTTTCAAAAATTACAATTTAAATAGCCAATGGTCACTACTTTATACGCATGACGAGTATACTCGTTAATAAACAAAATCGTGCCACTTCTCCATGACGAGTATACTTGTCAATCACAGTTAACTGGTTAAAAAAGAAAAAATAAAGAAAAAATTAACGCGATGAAGAAAAGTAGCACCAACTGGAAATTAAATTAACAGATACTGGAAAGAAAAGTTTGTTTTTGAACAATGATAAGGCTATTGACGTATTGGAAGATTTTGACGTATACATATGTATTGTGACCTATTTCTTGGTAAGTTGCAAGAACATTTATCGCAACGGTGAGGAGGCGCGAAAATAAGGAAAAAGGGGTAAAATGCTAAAGAATATAGTTACTAAGACACGTATTAAAAAATAAGAAAGATTTAGATAACGAGATAGCAAGATTTTTCAATGGCTTGGAGTATGATAAAGAAAATTCAAATCAAAGGGAAGAAAAAACAAGAAAAAGGGAAAAAGGAGAGAATGGAACAAAATTTATAAAAAGACGAAATATAACCGAAGCAGACATTTTAGAAAATTAAAAATTGTATGCTTTAACCGAACTTAACTGTCATTTTATAGCTAATGATTCAAAACACGTATAACAGAAAAATTCATTAAAATAATTCTTGAATGATCTCTCACTGACGAAAAAATTTGTACCCAGGACATTACGCGAAATTCTCCTAATCTCCAACGAGCTAAGGGGCGATATCGCTATAAGCTATTACGTGTGATCCTCGGTATTGTTTTTCTCAGCCTCAATTTGGACAAAACATTAAACAAAGATTACAAAACATCGAGGAGCCTGGACCTTTCCCAACGTCTATCGTTGTCCCTAACTTGATCGCATAAATGAACTGATTTCAAATTTCAAAACTACTCGTTAGGAAAGAATCACCTACGCAGAGCAGACAAGACTCGTTACAAAAACTTGAACGTTTGGCCCTGCCAGACGGCGGAGACTCGTGCTTGGACTATTCATCCGAATTCTCAAAAAAGAATCGTTTCCGCGAGGGCTTGTGTATTATTAAAATCAACTTCACATGGAGATACGAGTCAGCACAAAAATTCGTCGCTCATAAGATCTCAGAATCGGTTGCTTATCGAATACAATGGTCTTCTCTCGTACTCGATTGTGTTAGCTAACTGGCTATTGTATGTACGTCGTAGATCTTCGTGCGTGTTAGCTGTTGTGGCCTTGAGTCGTAACGCTGACCAGTAGTGAAAATTCAACTTGCGCGCGACGTGCCAAAGCTGCGCCCGTCCCACTTGCCAGCTAACCTCGGGTTATTTCGGAGGCCTTCGTATTCCCTCGGCGGCTGATCCTTCTTACTGCAATGGCTGCAGTTCAAGGGTATTAAAATTAAACCCTCCCTCCAACGCCAAAAATTGAATTTCATAAATTATATGCAATTGTACATAGTAAGTCTGTAAGTCCAATGTGAATTGAGTGAAATTGTTGAAAATATTTTTTTATATAATATTTTTCTATAACAAATGTTTTTGTCTGCTAAGCTTGATCCAGATTTATCCGCCAATCTTGATTCGAGGATACTATTCTAAGCTTCACTTAGGCTTGTGCCAAGCCTAGATACCAAACCTGGCCCAAGCCTTATTAGAATTGTTCCTATAGGGATGTGATTTGAGATGACAATTCAAACTGTCTTGCTCGTTTTTGCTTGCATATGACGTCGCTTTAAAGAATCTCGTCTTGATTGTCTGACTTTAAGTTAAATCGTTATTTCGAATGACGCTGTCTGGAACTGATAAGTGAAAATGAGCGAAAATCTCCAAAATCGTACTCGGACTGCGATATCAGGGTTCAAATTTATTTAAAGAAAAAAAAAATGAAGTACAGTATTCTTGCAATATTGTTCCGAACAGTTCATACAAATTCAGTATTGTTGCAATAAATAAAAGTATACTCAATTCAAGTTAAGTGAAATATGTTTGATGGAACAAGATCTTTAATTTCATAGTTGGACTGGATCTCGTATAATTTCGAAAATAGGTTATATTTCATTAACACTCATGGTTTCCGGATGGAAGCCGCGTCTGTGTTCAGCTTTATGCCAACGTTTCGTAAACGTTACAGTCTGCATCATCAGGACTAGGAGGCTCCGATTCTGAAGCTCCCTGTTGTTAGGAAGTCTTAATATACCTATGATTGCTCATGCGGATCAGTGCTTCAGCCGATCTAAGTTGTTTAGTTGATCAGCTGATCAATTAAAAAACTGGGACGACGCTGCGCCAGATTTTTTAAGACATATTTTGGATACAAAAGTTGTAGGGTTTCAAGGGGGCTAGTGGAAGGTCTGTCTCAATTTTTGGTCTGGGGCCCATGTTGGGCCCAAACATGGCCCAGCTCAATTATTCTAAATAACTACCCCCATTTGAATTTTGTATTCTACTCTAAAACATAAGAAAATTTTGTTTAGACCATTTCTCACATAGATCAAAATAGGTTCAAAAAGGTTCCGAAGTTTTATTGATCACTTTCCTTCGATATAATTCTTTACACTTTGTACTTAATTCGTTTTGCAGTTATCTCACAGGCTTCTGCACTTACATTGGATCCAAAAATTAATGTAGGCCTGGGACCCTATTCGGACCCAATTAAAAATACTAAGCTAGCGTGGAATATAAAACCATCATCGACAATGGGGGTTGTCGTTCAGAAAAATCAAGTTGGGCCCCGGACGAAATATTAAGTCAGACCTTCTGTTAGCTCCCTCGAAACTCTACATTTTTCGTTTGAAAAATTTTTCTTAAAAACTTCTTTTTTGCGAGGTATTTCAAGATAAACATTAAAGTAGGACACCCTGTAGACACTTTATATACATTGAGTTTCGTAATACGATAGTAACATCGTCGCAATTAGACCTATACTAGTAACCCTACCGATTCTCGAAATAGAATTAATCCTTTGCCAGCAGGAAAATCCTCATGAACCGTAATAAGAAGGGCCAAATAAAAATGCGTTTTTTGGTTGGCTATACAATATGAAAATGGAATAAAATTAATAAAATTCCAAATGCTGGATCGCATATGGTGATCCAAAATTTAGGAAAAATGTTAAAAAAGGAAAATTTATAGAACATAGTCACTGATAAGTTCTAGAGCCATTACAAAATCTTATTCACAGGAAACTAGAATTCTTTAGAGCGTAATTTAAATTAAAAAATTTGTATTCACCGACTCAAAAAAATGAGACACTTTTGTTTCATAGAAATTCGCCAATATATTTAATTTTTCATTATTTTTAATTTTACAATTTTTACCTCCAATTCATACTTAGCGAACCAGAAAACTCGTAAGCATCAAGTTTCATGGAAACCTTATCAATTGGAGAAAAAATAAACAATGTGCGCCTTGTGACGTTTAATACTGCTGTTAGCGCATCATTTTTTTCACCTCCTACGGCGTCAATCCTGCCGAAGGGGTAAATGGATTCATGCAATGCTTGTGTATCTCAGAAATTGAGTAAAATAATTTAACTAAACATTTATATATTAATTTTAATTTGCAGAAAAAATAAAGAAGAGGTATGATAATCTGGGGCATACTGTCCTTATGGTCAAGTTGGAAAAGGATAGAAGGGGCTTGGGTATTTCTTTAGCCGGCCATAAAGACAGGAATAGAATGGCTGTTTTCATCTGTGGCCTTAATCCTAAAGGAGTGGCGCATAAAACAGGTGGCCTTCACATTGGTGACGAAATATTGGAGGTTGGTGTTCTACCTTATACGTTTATATTTGATATTTATAAAACTATGTCTATTTCACCGTTCACATTTATTTCCATTATGTAGTATAACGTTAGAATGACGATTCCATACTTTCGATACAGTAGGAAATGAGAAACCAAGTAAAGCCACCATTGCCAGTTTTAGTTAGTCTCTTTAGGGTCAAACTTTTCGTAATTTTATCTAAGTGGTGCCTCAGTTACGCACAACCCGAATTGGACACAAATTGCGAATTTCTGCCTTCTGAGCGACGTTCCATTAGTATTCGACGATATTGTAAGTTATCTTTATCTGACGAAACCCTTTCAAACATTGAATGCTCTGTTCAGACGTTATACTTATCCATTAACCTACCCAATCTCCGAAATTTGAATATTATACCCTATCCTAACTTAAGCTAATCAAACCTAATGTAAACTAATGTTAAATCACATATAATTTTATTCCATCTATTTAAAAGTGGACAGAATTTGCAGTAAAAAGTCATTTGTGTTGAATTGGTCTGTGTGCCAGTGGACCCCTCTCATTTTATGTGGGACAGGCTTGTCACCTGGAGCCAAAGTCGTTGAGAGACAGATGATATCATAGATAATAGTTGAACGGTTAACTGACGGATAATATCAATTCAAGAACTACTCTCCGGCCGCGCTGCACTGGCAGTTGCCGTTCCTCCGTCCGCCGGCGCACGGCTCCGTTCCGAAATGGTAATTAAACTGCACTTACCAACTTCCGGCGCCCTCAGCCTTTCTTCTTTGACGCTTCTTTTCGTTGGCTCCTTTTCCGCCTCGGTCTCTCCCTCTCTCCCTCTCTCCCTCTCTCCCTCTGTCTCTCTCTTCGACTATGTTATCCACGCACGGTCCAAAATCGAGCCCCGGGGAAAATGCCAAATCGTCAAAAGTTCCAATCCAAAAAGCTGTCACTCACGGTTCACAATTGTCAAAAAAAAACTCGCGATAGTGCTCTCTCCTTTTTGAGTATTCTCGTTAGCCGGTTCAAAACGAAGTGTCCCCTTTTCGGCTCCCCGGCCCGAGGATTCTCGAAGAATCCCGAGTTCACCCGAACTCGTGCGGTTGCTCTCGCCTCGGCCGGCTCTTCATTTTTCGACGCTCCCCGGCTGGCAGTCTCCGGGCGGCGCCGATCTTACCCAAGCCTGCCCGATCTTCGACTCGGCGCTGCCGGTTTCTTTCTCCGGCTTCCTCTCGCCATGAACCTCCGTCGTCGTAGGTACTCTCTCGGCGGCTTTCGACAGCGGCACGGCTCTCCGTGTTCTTATGCTTTTATGTAACTGACTGCCCTGCGGATGCCACGTTACAATTGTTACAACCCAAATGTTACTAATAGTGATAATGATTGGAAACATTGTTATAAAAATGCCGGACGGTCCTACAAGCTAGGATTATAAAAGAAGATTTCCAATACTGTCTCCGCTCTCACTTTCATTAATTCATACGTAGGTACGTTATCGGCATGTAACTGTGGACGCTGTCACAGTGTCGATATTCGTGCTCTGTCCTTTTCACAGCGATCGGTCCATCAATCTTTTATAATAACACTTAAACTACATGACAATATTTTTCGTGGAAGAAATCAAAGTACTTATGACTATCCTCACGTTGACTGATAAAGCTACAATGCAACTGTTTGGGCTCGATACGACTTTATTGGCTTACAAAAGACGATATGTAACAGATGGCGGAACTCCATTGAGAATTCTAGCCGCCGCGTGATGCAATTGCGAGGAGCTACTACAGCCCGAACTATGCATTCTGGTGTGTATCTAAAGACTCATTTGTTCTCGCTGTTCTATCCTATTTTCTGCTGAATATTGGTGGGCAAGCAGGGGCAAATCTTATAAATTCAGCGGCTTTATCCGTGCGAGTGAATCCTGCATTTCTTGGTTCGCACGTTCTAGGCACGTTTGTGGTGCGGTAAGATCGGAAGGTAGCTTCCTCAGATAATGCCGCGGTCGACATCTATGTACGACATCAATAATATGTCGGCGGTGGGGCGAGCGCGGGGACCACCCAGCGGCGGCGTGCTGTACTACCGCTCGCATGGCGGCAGCGGGAAGGCCTTAACCAGGCGATGTTCGGTGGAGAACCTTCCGTTGTCTGGGCGATCACCGTAGCGATGGGTGAACCAGTGGTACCCGTGGTACTCCCCGTATGGTTTGGGGAATCCAGCGGGCCTTGGGATGGTCCGTGTGCCGGTTTAATCTCGTTGCCATGGATTTTGCAGAGACGTTTGTTTGTCATGACTAGAAAGACATTACTCCCTAAGGAACGTGAGATGTGGAAGGGCCCTTCCCAAGGTGAGGCTAGTCCGGCGTGAACATCCTTACTCGCGTTGGATAGGACGTAAGACTTCATATACACCCAGACTCCGGGTTGATAGCGAGGGCGATGGGTCTTCTGGTAGGCATCTTCTGGTGAGTCGCCTTTATCCGGATTCTTGTGGGGTCGCAGCTTCCAGTCCCCCGGCCGGTGGAGGGGTCTTCCTAGAAGACCTTCGCTAGGGGACAGACCAGTAGCTGCATTGCGTCGGACCCGGAGCGTGAAGAGAATCTGCGACAGGTAGTTAGCCCATCGACGTTGTTTCCCGTCATGAAAATGAAGCCGCAGCCCTTTCTTCAATTCCCAACCCCGGTAGGGTTGGTGCGGGGGTGGTATATGGGCGTGGTCCAATGCAGCATTTGCCACTGGACCAACAGTCCCACATAATTGAGGACCGTTGTCCGAATGGATGGCTTTGGGGTAGCCCCACCTGGGGAAGATCTCTCTCTCCATGATGTGTATGACTGTGCAGGTCGTGGAAGTACCGAGAGAGAAGGCTTCAACCCATCTGGTAAAGAGATCGGTGACTACCAGTAGAGACCGTTTTCCCTTTGTGGAGCGTGGGTAGGGCCCCATGAAATCGATTATCACCGTTTCCCAAGGTCCGTAGGGGCGGTGAGGATGGAGGACATCGTTTTTCGGAGGCTTTGTAGACTTCGTACAACTACACAGGTATCACTCCTGGACATATTGACGTATATCCCGTCGCATATGCGGCCAGGTATAGTAACGCTGTATGGCCCGCAAGGTTTTGTCCGCTCCTGGATGACCGGCTAGCGCCGCGTCGTGGAACTCGTGGAGCACCCGTTTTTTGATCTCTTCTAGGATCACGAGTCTCCAATCTTGATGAATATTCTTTCAAATTCCGTTGTTGAGCAACCGATACTCGTGGTGAGCTGGGTCGTCAAGAGTTTGACTGATATGGGAGAGGTAATTGTCCCGTTGTTGCTCTCGCAAGGACCTCATCGACAAGACTCTCAGACACGATGCCAAAGACCTCTGGAGTGTTGGTCGCTGCAGGGGGAGCGCGTTCTGGAGGCAGCAGCCGCTCGCCTAGCTGAGGTTCGATCGCTGGGACCCCCGAGGGATGCTGGGACAGCGCACTGGGGAGCTCATCCTCTCGCTTACCCCGCGCGACAGCCGTGAATCTCAGATTATTCAATAATAGGGTCCATTGCTTAATTTGAATTTCTCATCCTTGAGCCGTTCGAGCCAAGTGAGAGCTTTTAGGTTGGTTTGGATGGTAAACGGCTGGGCTCCTAAATAAGATTGATATCTCTTAATTGCCCAGATGATCGCGAAAAATTCCTTTTCAAAGAGCTCGTATCGAGCTTGAGTACCGTCGAATTTAGCACTCCCGTAGCTAATGACTTTTTTCTTGTTCGTGGTTCAGTTGATATAACATCGTGCCTATGCCGGCGGGGCTAATATCCGTCTGCAACACATAGGGACATGCCGGATCCGGTCGGCAGAGCTGGAGAGGTTATTGCATCTTCCTTTGGACTCTCTCGAAGGCTGCTTGAGCTTTGTCGGTCCAGCGATAGGCTTTCTTCTCGGTGAGGAGGCTAGTCAGGAGGGCGGTGAGGGTAGGAAAGTGGGGAATATATTCCCTTAGCCAATTACAGGTCCCGAGGAATTTCTGCAACTCTTTCTTGCTTGGCGGGAAGGGGGGGGGGGGGGGAGCCCAGAATACCGTTGATATGCTCGGTACGAGCCTCATTCCCGTCGTTGGACACGAGGTGGCCGAGGTACTTTAATTTTTCTTTTTCGAAGGCACACTTTTCCACCGTACAGGTGAGCTTATGAATCCTTAGTCGCTGGAATACCAATGTTAGGTGTTGCAAGTGTTCCTCCCAAGTATTCGAATAGATGATAATGTCGTCTAAGTATGCCAAGCCGAATTGTTCGACATATCCAACAAGGACTTCCTGGTACAGAAACGCTGGATTGTACTGGGTGCATTTTTCATTCCGAAAGGCATCACACGGAACTGGAAGGTCCTTCCCGACGGAGTGATGAACGCCGTAAACCTTTTACTATCTTTGCTCATGGGAATCTGCCAATACCTACTTTTTAAATTGATCGTGGAGAAGATTCGGGTCTAGCCAATAATTTTGACCACATCGTGGATCTTGGGAATGGGCCGCACTACGTCCTCAGTACTGTCGTTGAGCTTCCGATAGTTTATACAGAATTTTGTTTCCCCGTTTCCCTTCTTGACCAGGACAATAGGGGAATTGTAGGGAGACGTACTAGGTTCAATGATTCCCTTGTTGAGCAAATCACGTACTTGGTCTTGGATGATCTGCCTCTTCGACTCCGAGTAGCCATAGGGAGTGACCCGGATCAGCCGAGGTGTAGTGATTCTCAGAGCGTGTTCCGTAGTCTGAGTCTGACCCCCCCTAGGTTGGTAGGGATATCTGCGACTGTTGTGCAAGAGCTTCCAAGATTTTCGAAAACATTGCCCTGGTTGACCCCGGTGAGTTGGGGAGCTGGACCGTATTCGGGTGGCGGTGGGGGCCGAGTTAAATGATTAGGTTCAGGCAAGTTTTGCGAGGGGCCTATGACGTGCGAGTCCGCTAGGTCCTCTTGGCCTTCCGTTGAATTCATCTTGGTAGGATTAGTGCCTTTTGTGTTGAGCGCCACTGAGTGTTTTGACACTCCCAGAAGTGCGTATTGTGGGGGTAGGCCACGTAGACAGCCGGACGTTGTAGGTGGAGTGTGCTCGACTGGCCTCAGAAGGTAATTCTCTAAGGGTTCGTGCCCCACGCCGGGCGCTAATTTGATATCACCCACGAAAGAGGGGGAACTATTTTTGGAAGGCCGGAGAGTAGTATCAACGTGGTGTATGGAGGTTGGTGGTCCTGAGAAGGACCGTTTGGGAAAGGGCTACCAGATCGGATGGTATGAACCTATTATGGATCGACTCACCTCTGGACCTATGTAGTAGGGGGTCGCTATCAGGCCCGAAGAGTTCTACAAGTATTCCTTTTAGACGCCGGGGATCCTTCTTGTTAGCGAGACGTGCGTAGCTGGCGAATTCGGTGGCCTTGTCGCGTAGCGGCCTGAGGTTCGGCGGAGGTGATGCCTCCGGGAGCGGGAAGCTGTCCCGCGCCGGAGGGTTTTCGCTGGAGACGGTCACTGACCGGATGCGCAGTTCCGGCGGTAGACGGACATTGGCAGGTACCGCAGTTTTGAATAGAAACTTGCGGTTCGGGTGGGGAATAACCCACACCCGGGTTAGCGTGTTTCCCGGGGTGCGGGGAACGTCGAGCGGCTTTTTCTGATTCTCCTTGTCCAAGGAGGGAGAGTGAGTGACCAGCAAGGTGTTGGAGGGTGCTCGCGGTGTCTTCATTACTCTCGGGGGACCCGTGGTCCGGTGATGACGACGACCCGCCCGTTTCGGCATGCGCTGTAATCGTTGATTGATCGCTGTGACGAGCGAGGGGGTCTCCCGCTGCTGAGGACACGGAGCGAGTGAGGAAGTCTGCCGCTGCCGAGGGTTCGGAGCGAGCGAGGAAGTCTTTAAAGACAATCAAAAAGACTAGGATGCTTCTCTGGGACAATGGCAAGGTGCTGTTTATTGTGGTTCAGAAAAAAACACTCGTTCTCATTCGGGGTTTTTTCCCCAATAATATGTCGGCGATACGGCATCTTTCCATGCGGGCCAGGCCGAGCGCGGGGATCCCCCAGCAGTGACGCGCTCTACTACCGCTTGCATGGCGGCAGCAAGACGGCCTTAGCTAGGCGACGTCAGAATATACGCAAAGGGTGGAGGAGGGTTCTGCAGCCACAGGCTAGCGTACAACAGCACAGCATAGCAACTAGAAATGCAGAGGGATTTTCGATTTGCATGAAAATTAATTTCTGGGAGGATTTAGGTCACTATGTTTTGTCTATCATCGCATTCAAAGTTTCGGTTCAATATTTCTATCAGGCCAGTCGTACTTACACGATTTTGTGAATACTTCTCAATTTTGCGAAGTTCACAAAAATTTTAACTGGGAGACATTCTCAAAAGATCTCATTATCAAAACATCTACAAAGTAAAAAATCGATTTTTTCGAAATTGTGAACTTCCTTGGTCCCGTTACATCTAATAGTCCTGTTCGTAATCAAGATTCAAAGTCGCTCGAGATAGACTAGATCGGTCCTCCTGGTTTTTTTCTTTCACCACTGTCCAATCTGTAAAACACGAAGAAAAATCCGAAAAAATCCTGTTACTGTAATTTTAATAGAAAAAACTACTCTCCAGCTCTTCCAAAACTTGCCAAATCGTACCACACCAAAATGTCTCGCATATTTGCGTCGTCGAAACCAGAAAGTAATTATCACGTTTTGCGCCGGACCGATTTTTGGTTACTTTTTGTTGAGGCATCGTAAGTTGTATGCCAGCGTGAGCTCTTCCACAGCAGGAAGGAAGGGCTCCAAGGTTTCTGATTTTTCGAATGTCTTGGAATCTCACTCCTAGGCCGGACTATGGTATATATTGTAATTTATTTTCTAAATTCGACACCGTTAACGGTAATCCAATAGCTAACCTACGCCACCTTTGACCGTCCACCCTTCGTCGATATAGCCGCACGCCAGACGGGCGTGACCTAGTTCGTATTCCACCAGAAACTGACGAACGGGGTATGTCCGGTAGTTGAGGTTGGACAGTCTCAACTCCAACAAAATGAGAACTCTGACAGAACCTATCAGAATGGACAGTAGCATAACGGATACTTTTGATTTTTGGAGTCACGTGAAATCAAAAAATGCAGCAGAAAGCGTTGACTTTTCTGAGTCGCGTAAAATCAACAAACGCAACTGCTGTAGCGTTAAGCTAATAGCTTGTTGAAACCAAGACGCTCAAGCTGTACGTTATTATAGAGGATGTTGGAAAACGCGTCAAGCAAATAGTACGGAAGGCTGAGAGCAAACGAACGGGAACGTAAGAAAATGAATCGGTAGCTAGAAAATCGAAACTAGAGCTAAAAAGTTTGGTAGGGATGGCTTTGCTACTCTGCTCTTTGTGAGCTCTCCTTATGATGAGTTTCACATTTTCCGCCGGCATTCGTTTGGCTCCTGTCATCGGCGGCTCATAAACTCGCTGATGCCTTATTTTCATATAGAACGAAACATCCGCGGGAGGCTACATTATAATAGAAATCTGCATCACTTCCAGTTTAAAAGTTCTAAATAATAATTTTGAATAAGGGTGAATAGTTTCAATATATAGAAACATGGTACACGAACATAGAATTAAGATGTCCAATCCGTTACATTTTTCAATTATTATTTGTCAAAATTTTTGGAAATTTAATTTTGGCAAATGCATTACAAACATAACATAGTTACATGTACAATATGTTATGCCTGGAGTATTTTTAATAATGTGTTAAAATTTGAGTTATAACTTCTTCGAGTTTTATACTAGACATAATCATAATTATTATCACGACGGTCATGATAGTCTTAAATTTCAACTTTACATATTGATTGCAATTGATATTATTTCATATTGTGATATATCATTTGGCTTGTGCTTATAGGTAAATGGAACTGTACTTCAAGGCAGGTGCCACCTGAATGCCTCGGCGCTCATTAAGGGTATGGCTGGCACGTGTTTCAAAGTTATCGTTCTCCGGTAAGTTTGCTATTTTAGATACAGTTGCATTAAATTTAGATTATAAATAAATTTTTTGTCTTTTGTAACTTTTGGTAAGTTGTATTGTTAGGCTAACTGAATTGTGCCTAATGGTGTTTCCTTCATTCATATATGACTATTAGAATTCTTCAACAGTATACCTTACCAAAAGTTACGCCTACTGATTTGAGATTTTCAGACAATTTTCTAAACTGACTATGTTGGCTCTAATTAATTGAAATTATAACTGATATTTATCTAAAGTTAATTAGAGTACAAACTTAAATAATGAAAATTATTATAGCAAGGGTAGTTCGACATATAAATATATTCCTGCATCAACATTTACCGACGCTTCGAGAGACTTGGACGAATCGTGTCCATATTAAATTGACGATTTCAAGCCCTCATTTTATAATAGATTCTGTTTTAGAACTTGTAACCATATCTTGGGTCCTTATAGATCCAGGACGGAGGTTAGATGCAATAAGATCAATCGCGGAAGGGGAAGGTAAGCCAAAGAAGGGACTGAGGTGAAATAGAAAAGATTTTAATTAATAACAAGTTGCCGGTACAAAAAGAAATGAAATAGCAATGGAACAGAGAACATAAATGAAGGATCGCTATAATAATGAAAACAGAACTTGAAATACGCAATAGGCCAAACTAAATAAAGTAAAACAATAACAAAAACGACAGCTCGCTCAGGAGCACGCAATGTCGCAAAGGGCTTAAACTGTTCGGTTAGAAGGGAAGTTGGGGAGGGAGGGAACATTTTGGTAGACAAGGGGACAAGAGGGAAATGAAAACTTACCGGTACTATTAGTAGATTGTACAGCTAAGGAGGAAAACAGCCGATTTCCGACCAACCACAAGGTTATCGTGTTTTCTTCACACAGGTAAGAGCCTTGTGATTGGTGAGAAATCCGTTGTTTTTCTTCTGTTACACAGGCGAGAAAAGTCATCATTTTAATGCGCGTGTTGCAAAATAGTACTTTGCGATACAAGTGCGTAAAAGCGAACATTATGAGAAGGCTGTGAAGTGAGTCACACGAGATGCAC
>JARPRH010000086.1:97565-108810 GCA_031763665.1 Calameuta haemorrhoidalis | reverse complement strand
ACGATTCGTGTACGGGATCAGGGCGTATTGAGATGGCGAGCGAGATGATTTTATTTCAGTTCCGTCGTCGTCGTCGTTTTCGCACGTCCATCTACGTTTTTACACGATACATGGCGCTGACTGCTTTACGTTCTTTACCTATTTGTACTCTGAATGGTGTTGGAATAGTACATTACGATACGCGTATCGTACACTATTTTATAGCACGTGTGACTTAAATTCGCCAAAATAGTAGATTGTACAACTAGGGAGGAAAGCAGATGATTTCGACGAGTGGGAAGTTTGCCGCCCGAGCGGAGCGAGGGCGGTAATCACACAAGTCGAAATCGTCTTCCTTCCGTGTTGCACACGATATTTTTTTCAATAAGCGCAGAAAAATGGTAGGTTACAATAAGACATAAAAAACTGACGTAAGATTATCATGACATTGATATGAGATTGGGATAAAATGAAGTTAGCGTGGTACTAGTTGTTTGAAATGCATAGGGCTGTATGTACTAACTTTTCGCGGGGTACTAGGGTCCGGGGCAAAGCCCCGGGTGGGGGGCTCGGGGGGGCGAAGCCCCCCGACCGTGGAAAAGACAAAATGTTAAAAAGATCATTATAGACAACATTTTTAAAGGAATTTTTTAATTTATTAACGAAATGTATCAATGAAAGCAATGAACGTGAATTAAAAAAAAATAAAAGACAGTGAAATACAAATTTAATATTCGAAGACTGGCAGTACAATTTCACTAGACACATTCCTGATATAATCATTTTTTTCATTAATTTTTATATTTAGTAAACTATTATAGTAAACACCAGCGTAATATACACGTGCGTGATTTAGTAAAATTGTCGTCTGCACCGTGCCAGAAAACGCTACATACGCCACGGAAAAGCGTGCGGTATGAGCGAATTTAAGTCACGCAGTGCTATAAATGTACGAATACACAACACAACCAAATATACTTTGTACATGAAGCTACCGTCCCCATCGAATTTCCAGTTAGTATAAGGCTTCTTTCACAATAGTTTAGAATTATTAAGTCCTTAATAGTATTCATGTGGAGCGCGTGTGCATAAGTGTACGTGTATGTGTGTGCTTCGCATAATTCCTCGTATTTTAGGTGACAGTTTTTAGAGATGTCCAGGTTTTTACCAGGGAGGTTCCCTCCCCGTATTTCCTGCATCTAGGTGTCGGACGTGGAAGTCCAGGGTGTCCAGGTGTTCCTCTCCGTAGTTTCCTGTATCTAGGTGTTAGATGTGGAAGTTCAGGGTGTCTAGGTGCTTCGCTTCATAGTTTCCTGTATCTGGGTGTCCGACATAAAAGTCCAGGGTGTCCAGGTTTTTTTAATTTGTATATATATTTATACATTTCTATAGAAATGGACTTATAAATTAAATTTATATGCCATTAAACATTTTCGACAACGCAATATGTTTTTCTGATTAATGTAAAAATATAGATTTCGGATAATTTCTGATATCTGTAAAAATATAGATTTCGATGCTTAGAGCTTGTATATCCCGTTGAGCAACAAAAACTTGTGATATCTGCAAAAAAAAACTTACGTGTAAATAAACTACACTAAGTACAGGAGTGCTGTGAATTCCTTTAACAAAAAGTATGGAAACCACATTATTGAGGCCAAGTACATAAGTCACTACATATTTTCCTATTATATGATCTAGCACTGGCCTATCATTTTAATTGTATTTTCAAAATTTCCTATACCGTTTTCGCTACTATTTTACATTACTACTGCTTCCCGTATACAATTATGATTTAATGATGATTTAATAATTAATAAAACTTTAGGTGATTCCGTATAGAGATCTACTTGGCGGGTCCGTGCCAGGAATTCCGAAGTATTTACTTTGAATGTACTAATAGTATTCTAATACTATACATTTGTTATTAAGCTTTTACCGTGATTATTTTTAAAGAGTTATCGTTAATATGCTCTATATAGAAAGTTGACACTGGTTTCGTATCAAATTTATATCAAGAAATGCACGGACCCGCCAAGTAGTACTCGATACGGAATCACCTAAAGTTTTATTAATTATTAAATCACCATTAAATCATAATTAAATACGGGAGGCAATAGTAATGTAAAAGAGTAGCGAAAACGTTATAGAAAATTTTGAAAATACAATTAAAATGATGGGCCAGTGCTAAATCATATAATAGTGTAAGGCTACTTCTAGGTTTAGGATATGGTAATGCGAGGTGTTAGAATTCATACGACTCGGTGTACTCTTGTTAATTGTCCTTTCTTTATTTACAGTCAGTACCGAACTGTTGTCTTCCAGCGCTCTCGCCGGAGGTCTCCTATAGCGCAGACATACACAACAATCACGCATGCACACATATCCACATACCGATGTATTAGAGTAGAAAAACATGTAGTGACTTATGTACTTGGCCTCAATAATATCATATCAATACTTTTTATTAGAAGAATTCGCAGCACTCCTGTACTTGGCGTAATTTTTTATACGTGTTAAAAATCCCGCGATACCGCGATCACGTTGGGAGCGTGCGCGATATAGAGAACGCCGGTACGAGCGCCTCACGCGGATCGTGAGTGAGTGTGTGACTGCGTGCGAACGTGAAGTACGTTAGAGAGTACGAAAGAGAACGTGAGAGAGTGCGGAACGCGACGTTGGAGAGCACTTGTGCGAACGAGAGAGTACGTGAATGAGCGCGGTTGAGGAACGTAGAGAGAGACAACGCGATCGAACGTGAATGAGTGTGTGCGCGGTGTACGAATACGAATAAAGAACGAAGCGCGAGAGTGATACGAGTGCGTGTGACCGAACGAGCGAGACGATTGTTGAACACGAGATATGATGTGAACGAGCGTAAGAGTATCATCGTGGAATAAAGATCCAGAGTATTTTCCTAGAAACCGAGAGTACGTTCATCGAGCCTTACCTGTCCTAAAAATCCCTACGATACACAAACCTTAAACATGCAACGGCAGTCGAACGCCTAACCCACGTTTAACACACGTAAGTGTTTTTTAGGAGATATCACAAGTTTTTGTTGCTCAACGGCATATACAAGCTCTAATCACTGAAATCAATATTTTTATGGATATAAATTGTAAATGCATTGTGATTTCCCTAATCAGAAAAATACGTTGCGTTGCCGAAAATGTTTAATGGCATATCAATTTAATTTGTATATAAAGACATATATACAACATTTTAAAGAAAATGTAATCTTGAATGCATGTAAGCGTCGTTAATGGTGTTCAGCTTGTTGAAGCCGCGTGGTAAACATAAGAGAGTAGAGTGTGTTGGATTATTTACGTACCTCAAGCCGTGCGAGCAACAGAGAGGATTCTATAGTTTGAGCGAAATGTCAAAGCGTCGCTCGCTGCACACTTTTCTGGGCACCCTGGACATCCACGTCCGACACCTAGATCCAGGAAACTATGAAGAGAAACGCGTAAACACCCTGGACTTCCACATCTAACACCTTGATACAAGAAACTACGGAGAGGAACACCTGGACACCCTGAGCTTCCACACTCGACACCTACATAAAGGAAACTACGAAGCAAACCATCTGGACACACTGGACTTCCACGTCCGACACCTAGATACAGGCAACTACGGAGAGGAACACCTGAACTTCCTATATCTGTAAAAACTGTCACCTAAAATAGGAGGAACTTTTTGTTCGTCGTCTCAGCAGCCAATCTTTCTTGGTCTCGGAGAAATTCTGTACCGGACTTTGCCAAACTCAGTACGGTACTGTCCCCTAATCCTATCTTGTCTATGAGTTGCCTTAAGATGTTCACATCTACTTGAGCGTCGTGTACCCCTTCGATTTAGGTGCTGCCGAGCAAATCAAACGCCAGTGCTGTCAGGCTAAATTTTTTTCTCGAAACATTGACAATGTATCAGCGATCTCTCTGATAATAGATATGAATTCTGTGAGAAGCCCAAATTGTCGCCTATGGCACAGTACATCGAACCTGTCATGAAATATGTTTGACCTAGAAAAATATTACAAGGAAACCGATAAAAGTACATGTTGTGAGTGCACAGCATGTACTACCTAAATCCATTATGGGCCATCAAGACGATGTTATCTCCTACACCTCGTAGAAACGTTATGAAATTCATACAGGTTACACGTGGTGGTACAGCAGCTAGCCGTTTGCCGTTCAAATAAAGCTCGTTGATTTCGACATTCAGTCCCGTTATTGCGGCTGCGACGGGAGTCATATTTTTCGGGGCGATCTACATATTAAACAATTCGAGTTCGAAGCCGCGACAGACTATTTGCTATTTGCTAAATTAGCAACATCACCTACTGCAGGTTTGAATTTAATGTGATGGATAACGATACGTTAAGATTGCGAGAGTCTTGCTTCGGTACGTACTTGCAGATGGTTGATTCGGCTGATCTTGTAGAAGACCTGATACTCCGTCCAGTGCGCACTCAGTCTCGTGTGTAATTCCTTCTCTTCGTTGTTTTTGTCCTGTTCTTAGCGATAAACAATCTTCTTCCCTTGAATTCAACGGATTACGATGATATAGATTTTTTAAATCTCGCTTTGTCCTTAATTTCTCGATATTTGATTGTCCGTTTTCCAGGAGAAAGATTCACTGTTTCGAATACTTTGTAACGTATATTATGCTCAACTGTCAAAGACTGGTGAAGTACCAGTTCCCTCGTATGACTATTTTGGCCACTTAGCTCTTGTCTTGAGTCTCTGTCATTTGTCGGATCGGTCCCAATCGGAGGAGTGTTGGGAATACCTGAAGGTTGTGGAAGCCAACATTTCCGGCTACGGATGATACGACAGCGATCACTCTCTGCTAGAATTTCACCAGGGTAGCTAAACGCTGCGCACTGGATTCGCAAGCTGAAAATAATGGAAGTAGCACCACAGAATCCTCAACGGACAGTGTGATCAAAAAATGTTTCTCTCTCGAACGAGAGAAGCTGGATTCAAGATGCAGGATACAGGATATGAGAATACATTTATTCCTTTTCTCTTCGATCTCGACCACAATATCTGCTGACTAATTATCGTCCCGGCCTACCGTTTCTTGTTGCGAGTTGCCTTGACCACCTGGTGGCACAGCGGCGAACTAGCACTCGCTCGGAAGTCCCCTAGTCTTTTCTAGTGACTCTGGTCACAACTTGAGAAACATACATTTTCCCGAAGTTTTTCTGACAGACAGCTGCTGCGACTTTGTAAGCAATCGGCTTCGAAGCACCGTAAAATTAAGCCTTAGGGTGCTTGCTAAATACTATTCTGTTGAAGCTTTCGTTAGGTTGAAAAGAGCCGCAAGGTGCAAGTTTATCGGCGTTATTTGCATATTTGCCACACACGCTTCTCAGCTTCATATGAAGCTCCGGATCCGTCAAGGGCTTACCACGAGGAAGACGCTTATAGACATAATTTTCCTTGGTATATGAGCGGCACCAATCTCCACACTTTACGTGATTTCTATAAGCGTGATCGACGATATTTAGTAATGCTGCATGAACCGCCATGTCATCTTCTTTGTTTTGATGCAGAGCACAGTGGAGCGAGTGCTCTGTACGCTTCAAATGTGCCGAAAGGGATCATTGACTATGTCGTTTATGACGCTTCAGTAAGGCTTAGCTTACTACCGGGATATCCAGTGCTGACAACATTATATTTAGCTGAGTCTCCCCAATGCCAGCGTCAAATATCGCTGCATACTGGGTACAATTTGTAGATACAAGTATATTGATATATATTCAATGAAGGGACGATATTAACATATAATTTACGTACCGAATCCTAGTTTCAAGTTCACATCATACCGATAATGATTGGTGGCATGATTTTTACATTTTCCAGTCCGAACTCTCTTGAGAGAAACGCAATCTGTGCATCTAATATGAAGTTCACTCGCAAGACCAATGTGGTATTCTTTCTCGATATTTCGCATCGATAGTCGAATATCACATTCTTTGCACCATAACTCTTCCCCAAGGCACCCGAACTTCACAATTCGATGGCCTGACTGAATGTATTTGAAGGTGTTATCCTCGATTTGATCCGTCGTCTCGTTCGGTTTTTTTTTCGCTGCGATCACATTTTCTCTTCACTTTTTTCTTTTCACAAATATAAATTGCCCGTTCGTAATGCCGTGCTCACTCCGTATATTATGTCGTTCCATTTTTAAGTAGTAAACTGGAAAATTTACCGAAAACTGTTGAGGGCTGTGTGGGTGCAAATGGATAACACACGATATCAATCAAGACTAGGTTTTTATTGTGGGTAAAGAATCAAGTGATACAGGTTTTTCCTTGAAAGCGCGTATAGTCAGACTAGAGGGCGCTGCGTCGTTTGCATGGACGACAGTGGCGACCTCAGGTCCTAGTTACGGCAGGTCGCCCCGAATCGCTTCGCGCGCGACGTTCGACGTCTGTTGCGCTCCAATAAAAACAATATAACCGGCGAGTACGGAGAGCTTAGGAACGCTGTATGCCGGCGAGTGACACCCGTGCGAATGTCAAAAAGCACGACGTTGCCAGACCAATTTCTTACCCATGCCGCCTTACAGAAACTTACATATATAACTACGACAGCTGATCGAAAAATAGTCAAATCAGTTATTCTTCATTATTATTTCATCGTAAATTACGAAATAATATTCAATGTAAATGTTTATCTGTAAAATTTTAATCATACAACCGTTTCTACAATATCGAAAACTATCCTAAAATTACGTAGGACATCGACGATTAATAGATCGTCATTTTACGTGGCGGAGTAATCGGGTGACAATCGCTTGGCGCGCGTGGTAGGGTAGTAGTCACCCGAGTACCTCGAGCGGAACTCGCAGAATTGACGCGTTTCTTCTAAAAATTTAACCCCTTAACATACTCATTTTCGGATGTTTAAAAGCGCGTTTTAATCGTTGAAATCTCGGTTACAACATGGGATGAATATAAAACTTCTATTTCATCGCATTCCCAATTAAAAATGGCGGGGAAGCTTCGGGTGCACTTCCGATATCTCGAGATCTCCGTCACAGGATCGTTTCCGAAAACAATAAATTTGTGAAAATCTGCAATACCATTAAAGATGATATCATGCAAAAACTGGACCAGATTGGCTGGCGCGTTCGGAAGTTATGGCCAATTAAGTGTTTTCACTTCAAGGGGGTGTAGCTCCCCCTAGAATGATGCTATAGGAGTTCAATGGGGGTGTTTTTTTAATGCCGAAGGATGCTCTCTCTCATGTCGTAATTAGAAATATGAATTTCCTTCTGAAACCACTAGTTTTCGCACTTTTCAAAAAGTCCTAAAATGCACTATTTCACTCCAACCCCTGGCAGTCGGCCATTTTGTATCCGATCGGGATAAAACCTTTACCATTTAAACGGGAAGGAAATTTCCTAAAAAATATGTCTTTGATTTTTATGAATCGGTCATAGTTTCACAGAAATACACAAAAACTCAAGTGTTCCACTTCAATTGGACGTTACTGTATATTTCTAGATAGCTGGACATCTGAGGCATTTACTGTTAATTGAAATGCATGTGAGGGCTGTCTTTTTCTTTCGTGTGTTCCTTTCTACACTCGTGAATGCTACAGAAAACAAATCAAAACATTATGATTTATTTATCTGAATAATTATTATTTGCCAGCATTAAATTCACATTTTTAATATATTTTTCTATTTGTTTTATGAAATTTAATAAATGATATATGGCTTTTGATTTGACTTCAGCTAAACTCCACCACGCTACCTTAATTGGCATCGTTATTATGCTTTGAACGTAAGGTTTCAAGGTATATAAGATATATTAGGCGTCACAGAGTTCAAATCTGAGATAAAACTTTTCGAATTCAAAATGGTGGATTCAATATGTTACCCGGAAATCTTAGAACATTATTGGAGATCTATGAAAGTTGTGATTTTTTGTCGCTAAATCGAAATCAGGGGTCGAAGTTTCAAAATTCAAAATGGCAGAACCATTATAAAATTTCGAATGTGAATTATGAACTCAAAAAAATCACCTTATAATATCAAAATTGAACGCTCCGATATCTTTCCTAAGTTATATGAGAGACAATCATTATCTATGTTTTATTACAAAGGGATGAATGGATATTAATCCTAATGCTTGTATGAATACTATTTTACTTGATTATTGTCATTATGATAAATTTTGTTTTGAAAGACACTCCCGGTTACTTTATATTTCATGTATCCTGCCTTGCAGTTTCATTAAGCTGGGAGAAACATACAATTAAAGTGGATAATTTCAGGCTCTTACCTAGGACCCACTGAATTAGCCTACAATTAGTAAAATGCCTGATGATTTTATAGCGCCGAGACAGTTCCCCTATAGGGGGGCTACACGTTTCGAATGTTACAACCCAACCTGGGATCTAGACAGTTTCCTACCTAGAGGCTACTTTGACATTTGAAAAATTGATTAGAACTTAATCAGGGTTTATCAATAATTTCTATGCGGGAGTGTGATCTAAATTAAATGATTCGTTCTTACGTTTTCAGGAAATCGCATTTTTAGATTAAAGTTTTACATTACAGGTATTATTTTGAATAATTCATTATACGACTGTAAATAACTCTGTTCTAGACGATCAGCAGCAGTTAACGATCTTGCAGTAAAACCCATCGTCCAGTTTCCACCCACTCTTGAAGATGACGTAAGTCTAATATTTTTTATTATTTAAGTTAATGATTCGACATAACAAGTATTGAATAGGAAAACTTTTCTCTTTCCATTAACTTTACATAGTTTCAACCATTCCAATATATTATTGAAGTGATAATTTGCTATCTTTCTGTGTATTAACACATTGCATCATTCATTGTTAAGTCGTTCTCATAGCTTTGAAAAAATAGAATTTAGAAGGTATTATTTGAGTCGAAATTTTAAACCTAAGTTAGACCTCGAGGTTCTAAATTAAGTCTCTTTTGCTTCTTTTCAACTCTTAAATCCTGCTTTAAACCTAGAATTTCTATCATTTCTAATTTAACCCTATTTTGAACCTTTATATTCTATTACAGCTTACTATAATGTACCATGTGATACTAATTAAAAATCTCGTTTATAAAATAATTTGTAAAAACTTACGCACACCCACGTAGTTATCCCCCACCGTTTGTCAAGTTATTTTAGAAATTTTAAATATATGTGAGACCCAAGTGATACATTTTTTTAAGTCTTTCATAATAAAGATAATTTGTTATCGACTGCCACATTTAGGAATATTATAATAATTTTTGAATAGACGTAAATAGTGATAGAATAAAGTAGGTAGATAGTAACTTTGCAATGCAATTTAGTGATATCAATAAGAATTATGAGAAACATTTTAACAAATAAATAAAATCATATAATTTTGATCCTTCGTTATCACACTGGTGCGAATTGGCATCTCCCCGTGAATTTCAAGGGTGCTGAAAAGTAGGTGTGATAATGAAGTGTCATAAACGTGGATACAATTAATAAAAATGAATACACATAATCATTAACCTGGGATTTTGTTCAATAAGTATTTACGTTGCGCGGTATAGAAATTATTATACCTAAAATCATTTTCAAGATATTGCAAATCCGAAAGATGCTCTTCGAAGAACAATGTTCATCCTGCTATATACATGGAAAATAATATTTTTATCAACAATATATACTGAGCTATTATTATTTGAAATTAATTGTATTCCGCGCCTTCTCCTCAGATCACATGGTAGTACCCTACTTTATCCCAGTATTGCCACAAGGTTTATAGTTACAAACTTTTTTTTCCCGACGTTCGCAACTCTTAGTCTGCGGCGTTCAGTCCGAATCCATCATTCCTTTTCTTTGTACAAAAGATGCCACATCGTTAAATATTCACTGTGCGTAAATGAGTGTTCTTAATAATGAAACACAAGCGTAAACGTTCAGACGGAGATGAGAAGAAAATGCCCCGAAGAAACTCAAGCGATCGAGGAAAGAATTGCGGAGACAGAAGGAAAAGATTTGACGTTTAAAGAAAAAACGTAAGTATAACCTCATTTTTGTTCAGAAAACCGTGATATCGCGGCGTCATACGAGATATTCAGATACGCAGAACAAGTTTCTGGATTTAACGCAGATAAGATCTGTGATATAAGTTATCGAACAACTTTCGAAAGTAATAACAGACAAGATTTGTGAAATAGCTTACCGAACAAGTTTCGGAAATAAGCGCAGACGGAATCTACGCCGAAGCTCCCTATGGGAAGAATATACGGTCAAGTACCGACTAGAGAGGCTGGGAAAAACATATTTGACGGGCCATCTCACAATTTCATTGGTATATAAAGCATTCAAGCAATGCAAGGACAATGGTCCACTCATTTCAAACCTCCTTAAAGGATTTTTCCCGGACTCTATGTCATTGTTAACGACGCTAAGCTGTATATCGAGAATTCTCGTAGATCCACAACGAGAGAAATCCAAAACGAGATTCGTGATTGTTCTGGTTAACCTTAATGCAGCCATAAAAGACACGTTGAACGCCACTACCATGGACGAATGGTTATTTGGAAAGGACCTTGAAGACATGTTGAAGACAGCAAAGTCGTTAGTACGTTCCTCGAAAGAATTAAAATCTACAGGAAAAGCTGGTACTCCCACATAAAATTTAAAAACCCCGAAGGGCCCGTTCCGACAAACAACATCAGGTCGGAAAAGGAACAAAAACACGCAAAAAAAATAAAACATACGACATCACCAAATACACACTTACACGAAACACAATTACATAAAACACATACACAAAGATTATCCCACGAGCGTTACTTGATGAGCGCATCGTCCTACACAGGGAAGGAGGAGTGTGACGAGGCGCTCGAATTGCAGTAATTGCAATGTACTTTCTAATGTTACAATTCACCCAGTGAATGTGCTGGATGATATGCATAACGTGTTTTCGACGTTAGAACCGATTTTTTCAATCCTGTAGTTACTGTAAGAATGCTAGTATTGGCTGCAGTTGTTCAAATGTCACATTATCCGTTGAACTTCATTATTCTTCTAACGAGATTGATGGCTTCGCTGAAAGACATCTTATCAAGGAGTAGCGTTCCCATTACAAAAATATTTACGATTAGTACATCCATGCAATATTACAGCACATATGTTTGTAATGTTTGTGACGTGATTTTTTGAATCACGGCCACAAGGCGACTCCGGTTACGGATCCAGCTATCGTTCTCGATTTCCGGCTCCCTTCGGGTCGCC
>JARPRH010000086.1:80774-95432 GCA_031763665.1 Calameuta haemorrhoidalis | reverse complement strand
GAGTATACTCGTCAATACACAAAATCGTGCCACTTCTCCATGACGAGTATACTCGTCAATCACAGTTAACTGGTTAACCAGATGAACAGTCGTTTCCAAGTAAAGTTAATAGCGTATCCTAAAAAGAATAAAAAGGCTGAGCACATCCTTTCCATATCAACACTGTTCGGTCCTGACGATGCCTTGGAGGACAGACGGCTTCGATTTTCATACGTAAGGGTGTCTGGAGCAGCGAGGTAAATCGACAGATCTGTCTGGTAGATGTTAACCAATTTTATGAGAATTGAAAGATCTGCAAGTCTTCGCTGACTAGATCAGCGCCCCTTTTTCGTGCATTGCGTAAACGGAAACCTGAAGACCTTTGTCCAGGACAAAATCAAACACAGGTCCTTGTTCCAAAAAAGGATTCAATCCACGGCATGTAGAGGACTAACTTCTCCTCTGTATCCAGAAATTTCGCTCACCATTTTAAAATTTGGTGTAGGGTTAGTTTCACTCCAGTTTCAATTAAAGACAGATCACTGTGCAAACAACAAATAATAAGGAATAAATTATCACAATCAGAATCTTACTCCAAACCGGTTGTCATCATCATTAACCCTAAATTAGTTCAGGGAGTTCACGTTCCTCTTCCGAAGCATTTTACAAATACGTTCACACAATCATACCACTATATAGAACATTATCACCAGCCACTACCTTTAAATGTAAATTTCCCACAAACGCTATACTTGAAATTATATCCTCACTACTAGTATAAGTCTACCTCCGATTATTATTAAATACACTATATATTTGCTTTTATATTCGTAAGTCCTTAAAATAGGATACTCATATAAAAAATAGGAATGGTCTATTAGCCTCCACGACATCTCACAGAAACTAACATACTTATGAATTCATACTTAACTTTTTAAAAATGGAGAGCAATTTACTACTACTACTTATTCAATAACTTGCAGGAATACACTTCATGTAAAGCATGTGAACCAAATATCATTGTCAGTGAAGTGGAGTACATGGGCCTTGAAGAAAAAGAAATCAGTTACACGTGAGAATTACATTGTATTGAAAACATCTCATAGTTCTCAAACGATTGAAAATAAAGGAAACGCTTACGAAGTCAATAAGAAAGAAGTAAAGAACAGTGGAAAAGAGCCATCGCAAGATCTGGGTACTTAGAATGACTATTCAACTAAATGATAGCCGCATATGTGGATGTACCCAATAACGGGTTGCACGGTTGTATCTACTAAAATTAATTTGTAATTCACGGGCCGCAAGAGAGTGTTCTAATTAGAACCCGATATTTTCAAACTACAAAGCAGACGCCTTCTTCAACTCTATAACGCTACATCAAAACCCATAAGGAAAAGAAAAAGAGAATGATAATATGCAGATATGTTACATAACCTCAAGCTGCTAAAAATTAAGAATAAAGAAGAAATAACAATATTGAAGAAATATTAAAGAAACAAGTTGTACATAATACTTTAAAAAGGTGGATATAGTTAAATTTATTATAAAACAGTTACTTATTATTTTCCTTTTTATTTAGAATAAATCTGTAGGAAACATAAAACCTAAGTTGCGCATGAAATTATAATGAAAAGTGAGAATAAGTAGTCGTTCTCTCATAATATTAAACATGAATGAGAATTTAATGGATTTAAAATTAATTTCCCACAACTTATATTTTCTTGAACCTCACGCAGGGCACTGGTCATATCGTAGTTCCAAATTGGATCCAACCTCTGGTAGAAGTTTCCTAGTCACTTCCTTCATAACGAAAATGTCCCCATCAGACTGGAACTAGGCATCCCCAACATTGGGAACCTACCTAGGTATGGTGCGCACCAATACGCCAAATTTCTAAACTAAATCATGATTTGCTGTTTATCAACTATCGAAGCCTATCTGGGCCCAAATTAGGCATTTGCCAGTACCCCAAGAGTCAATAACATAAGTTCAGTTGGGATATTTAATATTTTATGATGATATATTATTTTATCATATTTTAAAATCAATAATTATAATATTTTTTAGAAAATAGCTTAAATAAAAAATGCTTGGGCCAAAAGGTTAGTATTTTTCGCGTAGAATAAGAATCCATAACAAGAACTTGATATTTCCGTTTAAAAAACTAAAGTTGACTTTCATATGGAGTTGAAATCCTCCATCAACTAAAAAAATTATATTGCCATTATGTTTACCCCTTATGCATTATTCTCAAATTATTTAGATTTGTTAAGATAAAAATACACCGTGTACACAAATGATGTTAATTATCACTTCTAGCTGAAGCAACATGTACAAATTAGGCTAGGGGCTCAGTGGGTAGAATGTCACACTCCTCAATGTGAGCATCCCGACAATCGTAGGTTCAAAACCCGTTCACAGTATCATAGATCGTAAACGTACACCCATATCTTTTAAATGTTGTTGTAGTCATACAATTTTGCCATTATGTCAACTACATATTTCATGTTTTTATTTCATGAATATCAAAAGTGTTTACACAAGTTTTTGTATCAATCATATATGTATATCCACATGGGTATTAAGGAATGGACCTGGAAAACTGTATATGACCTAGACAGTTTGACATAACTAGTGGCCAGGCAGGGCATGTGTTACGTCTTTGGTGAACACATGGGCTAACAACATGAGCTTCAGAATCTTTTATTTGTTCAACAAAGTTATACTGCCTCAACTAATGAAATTCTTCAATCGCGTCCAATTTCAGCTAGTGCATTTTTTGTGAAAACCCCTCTATACTAATATCGTAAATTTGGCGGAATTCCTCTGAAAATATAATTCTTATATTGCTTATAAGCCGTAATCAATATGTGATGAACTAATTATTATAAACATAATTTTACGAAATATTTGCAAGAGTATTTGTTAAGATTTTTAAAAAGCTAGATAACCAATAATTGCACTAAATTTTATTTTTAAATGTTTTATGTTATATCAAAAAACTTTTTGTTTGATTGTTAACTTCTACCACTAGACCTTGAGAACTATAAGCACGAGCGTAATCGTTATGCCTGAGCATTGCCAGAATATTTACCAGTTTGACATACACGTTGAACACGATCGAATTCTTTTACGGTCCATTATATTCATAGCAAATAAACACAGGAATTCTGTCCTAGACATTGATGAGGTCCAATAACTAAACTGACACTATAAAAAGGAACTGTCTGAACTAAACCTAGGTTCTTAATTCTTTCTTAATTCTTGGTGTACTAGCGAATGCTTATTTAGGACCGCAGTAGGTTCCCATGGTACAGAAAAAGCCAATCGCGATGTATATTTTAGTGATTAGACATATTGGTGCGCGCCACGCCTAGTCTCAACCCGCGCAGGACCTGATGTTGCTGTTTGATGAGCTAAAAAGAATCTTAGAACATTTTTACATTTAAAACTAGTAAGCTTAATAATAAAATTAACAAACAAATAAAATATTTTACAATTTAAGTTCCATATTACCACCATTACCTCGAAAAAGACTATTTTCTAGCATTACAAAAAATTAGTACATATTTTCATATACATAGTGCAAGAAACGCGCATGCGCATTATGCTGACTGCCATGGTTTTGTAATGATGCCAAGTTCATTTTCCTAATCGCGCGCTTTTAACTACTAATGGCCTTACAAGAAATTATAAATACAACATCTCTTAACAGCGATCTAATCGTCTTCGACTAAAAGACGCTTAATAGTGGTTATAAAAGAAAGGTAGGAGTAAGGGTCTTATTGAGTTGGTCCAAAAATTCCATTATACTTCAAGAAAAACGTTTAAAGTGTTTTATTTTATTTATTTTCCAACCTATAATCTCATACATATCCATCATTAGAATCTGCAACAGGTAGCCCACGCTCAGTCAAAAAATAGATGTTTGCACGGAATCGTCCAGAATATTTCAATAATTTGTAGAAACTTTTTGACACAAGTGTAACCTTTGAACCTTTGGACCAGCCCAATAGTTTTGTGGAGAAATACGTTCGTAAGGAGCATTCGCGTGCTCGAATTGAATAACATTCTGTGGCATAAGCCAGTAGAACATTTAAGCATTTTAAACAGACGAAATAGCTTATTATAGTATATGGCCTGCTGCTTCTTCACTGATTTATGACAAGCACAGGGACATTTACATTTCAATATCAAAGAACGCAATCGAGTAGCGTGATAAGTTGCAATTCATTTGTTATACGTTTTCGATATAATGTTTAACATAATGTCTCAAATAATTTCTAATTAAGAATTTATCTTTATAGGATGCAAGTCGCTTCAGCCAATACAAGGGAGTTCATACAGTTTCTATTAAGAAGGTACGTACGATTCTTCACTATATTACAATTAGTTAAATAGTACGAATATATCAAATAGTATAATTTATATATGTCGTACAAATAGTGTTGTGGCACAGAGAGTATTATGAGAATTTTCGAAGTTGGGTATGAGAATCAGCAATACCACACTCCTATGTATATTCTCAGTAGGGAGTCATAAATGATTCGTTAAGAATCAAGAGGGTCAACCTGAGTTCTCGCCTTAAAATCTTGTTAATATTTGAGGCCCTAAGCTGCCAAATGGAACTACTGTGTCTTTTAAATAAATCTATCAAAGTACTTAATACTTTCATGTAGCATATTTTAATAAAAACATGTTAACATAACTTTACAACTACCGCGATATAGAGGTCTAAAGTTTGACTAAATAACAAAAAATATATATATAATTCATTCAGTGGGAATAAACCCTAAGCATTGGAAAGGATTTTGTCCTTGAGAATTCAAATCATTTATTAATTGATACAATTAATTAACTCGCGTGTGTGCCCTACCTAATAATGTGCATGGCCAGTTGAAGCCCGATCGGGTATTCATCGGTTAATAATTAAGAAAATACAGTAAAAGCTTCCTAATTATTATTCAGCTAGGTCCTGGTCGGGTAATAATCAGAAAGTCTTTAATATAGTATCCAGGATAAATTCACTAAGCATCCTCTAAACCCTTAAAGGTGACCTAAAAGATTTCTACTCTGGTAGATGTCGCCATGATCGAATATTTTATCGAGATTTAATATTCACATTGAAAACGTTGACATTTGTGTCAACACCTCCCGTGAAGAAATATTATGAGGGTTTTTCCAAGGCCCTGATTAATTTTCCCTAATTCTCTTAGGGGCCTCATGTGGAAGTCTGATTGGGTTCCTTAAAGGACGGTCACGTTTCTTTCTTTAGGATCTTATAAGGCTAAATGTTCGGGTCTACACAGGATTCCACTACCATTCAATTGATCAATATAACATGTATGAAAGTTAATTATTAATTCCAACACGTAATTTTTGCAAGAGATAGTTATATAATATTAATAATATTATTTTATTAAAAAAAGAAAGAAAAGATATCGTATATTTTCGTAATATGCTCTCCGAGACGTAAAATTTGCGGGATTCGAATCTAAGACCTGCGCGACCTACCTAATTTTACTTAACTACCAAACCAAACCAACTATGTGAATTTCTTCTACTTAAATTCCAAAATAGTTGCATCTAGAATTACAGTTACTTAAAGTCAAAAATTTCAAAATGGTGGATCAAATATGACAGATCAAAAAGTTATTATAATTATATAATTTGGATGAAACTCGAGACTCAGACTGATTTCAAATCTGAAATTAAAGTTTAGAAATTCAAAATGACGGATCTATTATGGCAGACCAAAATGTAAAAAGTGACTTGTATTGGACTTGGAACTTGGTATATTAATTTGTGTACTTGATACCATGGTCAAGCCTGACTGGGCCCTGAAGTAATTAACCCTTCCAAGCCTTATTAGGTTTCCTCATGAAAATCTAGAATTGCCTTATGAATTTCTTATCTGGCAAAATCATTACTGATTTGCTTATTTGTTACCATGATTAAGCCTAACTATTAAATTTCGTCATGCAACCCTAGAAATCTATATTATGGTATCCACATTAAATCCTGGTAGGGCCCTAAGTTATCTTAGGACATCCCTAATAATTTTCTTCACGGGCTATTTATTGTCATCTTTGTACCGATAGTATTAATATATAAGCTACTATTCTAACAAACTTATAGCTATCAGTAATATTAATAGAAGTCCCATTATGAAAATCGAGATCTTAGTTGGGCCTGGGCTGGTCTAGTTGGGACAAAGACAAGCTCTGGTCTTATAAAAATAAAAATGTCTATTAGAAGATCGGGATAGGGATCGTTTTCCATCATACCATCAGTGTAATTCATTTTATACAAGTAGAACAATCATTATATAACAATTTTTCATTACGTAGTTGTTAATTCTGCAATTTTTTAAATCTCACTTGTAGTTCTTGATCTAATATCATTGCGTGATAATTCTAATTAACTAATATATTTTATATTTTCTTGATAAAAATTGAACTGTCTTTTTGCAGGGTCAATATGGTTTGGGTATTATGATCATCGAAGGCAAACACGCCGAAGTTGGACAAGGAATATTTGTTTCGGATATACAAGAAGGCAGTGCCGCTGAACAGGTGAGATAGTTGCAGATCAGATGATTATAGTCATTAAATAGATGACTTCCTCATTTATGTATTCTAAATGAGTTGCATTTTAACAATTCTATACTATATTTGTAAAACATAATGCGTTGAAATATGATACCTAGCGGGAACAATACCATTTAACGAATATCATCTCACACCTATGCTTTATTTTACTATAAATAAATTTCTCATATGAACATCGAAGATTTGACATTACAAAAGTTTCGCCTTTCTAGAATACCATTAGCTGTACACAGAGAATATATTTACGGTCACAAAATGTTTGTCACAAAATGGTCACATTCACAACAGTCACAGCTATTGTTTCGCACAACGTTCACGCTTTTTCGTTTCTTTCGAATCGCCACCTATTTATGAAAATTATTCAACAGAGTTTTTGTGAATGTGGAAGAAGATTTGAGCAGGTTTTATATTAATGCCTTTTTTCAGGTTTATAATGAAATATATATTTTATATATGAACTGTTCGGGAGTCTTGGACACATAAAGAGTAAGAAGACACTATCTCCTACCCTTTTATTTCTTTTCCGAACGCAGTTGGAATCTCCCGAGCGACTATTTCGCTTCCTTCTCGCATTCTCCGCTACTGTCGGTCATACGGTGGCTCAGCCTCTCTTTGCGGTGATTATCCTTACTAATGTGTTTCTCGAGACGCGATAACCGATTACTTCAACACTACCGCCGCTTGAGCATTTCGAACAGGACTATATTATTTATTTCGAATAGCTTTTTGATCTTGTCTCTCAGCAGTGCGTTTATAAGGATGTCGACTCGCTGCAATTCCGACGGAACATTCATAATTGCTATCTCATTCCTCTCAACTTTTTCCCGAATATAGTGATAACGTATGTATATGTGTTTTGGACGTTTGTGAAACATGGGATTCTTCACTAATCTTATTGCATTTCGATTGTCGACGCGCAAAACTAATTCGCGATCGCACGAATATTCTAAATCTGCTATCAACTAACGTAGTCACATGACCTCTTTGGTAACTGTCACAGCCGCTACGTATTTCCTCTTTGGTTGTGCTTACAAGTTTTTGCCTTTGTGAGAACCACGATACTGGCCCGTTTGTCATGCTAAATATAAATCCGGTTGTTGATCTTCGTGTTTCAATATCGTTTGCGTAATCCGCATCTGAGAATACTCCTAGAGTTTTCTCGCTACTGCCGCTTTTGTGCATTATTCCGTGGTCTTTCGTTTCCTTTAAATATGCAAAAACCCGCTTAATTGTTCGCCAGTGTTCCGCGTTGTCATTGTTTAAGAATTTACTCAGAGAATTTACTACAAAAACTATGTCCGGATGAGACACAGCTGATAGAAAGACCAAGGACCCGATTGACTCTCGATTGGGGACAGAAATCGGCGTCTCGTCGTTTTTGTTCACTGGATACAAAATCACGTGCGGGTCAACCAGTATGCTCACTGATTTTGCGTCTTGCATTCCGAATCTCTCTATTATTTTTTTCGATGTACGCCTTTTAGTGAATCGCGAGAGTTTTATTGACTTTACCACGTTCCATTTGCATTCCTACAAAAGAATTCGTATCACCAATTTTTATTTTAAACGCTTCGCGCAATTCACTAGATATCAAAAGACTCATTCGAGTCTCGCGCCAAGTACAGGCAACCAGCTGTACAGGGCACAGTTTGCAGAGACTCTTTACCCGAGTCAACTCTTATACCTATGTTTGGAACGAAATATCTTATGAACTGCTATATATGAGAAAAAGTTATTGATACATTCATTAAGGAATTAAGGGTTCTGAATTGATTGCCACCAAGTTGAATACGATTAGTGTACGAGATCAGGACGTATTAAGATGGCGAGCGAGATGATTTTATTTCAGTTCCGCTGTCGTCGTCATCTTCGCACGTCCATTTACTTTTTCACACCAGGGATGGCGCTGCCTGCTTTGCCTTCTGGTACACGCGTACCACTAATAGGATTTGGGAAACAATCACCACACAATACAAATTCTTTTTTCTTTTACTAAATAATGGCTCTACAGCTCTGAGCGTGCTTGCTTTTGCGGTACCTTCTTCCGCAGACTATGAACTCTTTACAAATGCTTTCTCCTTCTACGCCACACTACCCCCCTCCTAGCGACATATTTGGGGACGGTGCAAATTTCAATTTAGGTGTTCTAGAGTAGGTACGTGAATACTCCGGTCGCTGCTAAGGTGGAAACATCTGATCTGTTCTATGTGCTTGTTGTTTCGTTACAGTTTGCAAATTCCTTACTCGATAATTAGATCAATCTCAGCTTTAGCTATTTTAGGTTTATCTGGTGCTAATCTGCATGGGCGTTCTACCACCGGGGATCCCCTTGTCTCTATATGATGCACTACCTGATACTTTGCCGGTACATCGGTTCTGCGTGGCGTTGTTATATCAGGAAATTTAGCTAGTAGCTTATGGTAGTCACTTTTGTGTGTGACTGTTGCGATGCTGCCCATGCTCATATGGATACTGCCCAGTATCTTGGTTCCGAGGGCCTCGTCAATCAGGCATTGATTTCTGAGATTCATTACCAGACCATTTCTTTTCAAAAGATCTGCACCAATGATTGGTCGTTCCACTTCAGCTATGCAAAACTCCCAAGTATATAGTCTCAGCAACCCCAGGTTAATGGTAGGCACTCTTGTCCCATATGTCTTTATCGGTGACTCATTGGCAGCATATAATTTGTACTGAGACTCACTCATCGGTTTCTTAGAAACCGTACGAGGCAGCACTGACACCTCTGCTCCTGTATCCACTAGGAACTGCATGTCACTCCTTTTGTCCATGATGATGAGGCAGTTTGTTGTGTTTCCATCGTTCAACACCTCTACTGACGATGGTGCTTGGAGTTTTCCTGATGTCTAAACTGATAATTGCCTTCACACTCACGTGCTAGTCTTCCAAATCTCTTATGATAAAAACAAAATCTGTTGTTTGGTGCTTAAGATCCCATGGCCGCATCAACTCTTCTGAACTGACTGAAATTATTTCGTTTGCGATTAACTGCCTCCACGGTCTCTTCCAAAGATGCTGGTTGATCCTCTGTTTGGGGCCTGGTGGGTGGTGCTAGCGAGGAAACTCGTGGTCTGGCCGCCTCCATCATGCGATCAGCTTGGAGTGTCAGTTTCGACAAATCCTATTCTCCACTAGACACTAAATGTAGCCTTACAGCTTCTGGCATCTTCTCGAGAAACAAAAACCGCTGCGTAGCTTCACTATCTTGGTCACCTGCGTACTGCTTCAATCAAGCCATGAACAAAGTAGGTTTGTCCTCACCTAATTCCATGGAATGCAGGATGCGTTGCTTCTCCGCTGGTGATTCTTCGTGGAGACTAATCAGTCGTTCCTTAATTAAATTGTAGCTATTCTCTTCTGGAGTGGTGGTGATTAGATCTGTCACGAAGTCGACCACGTGTGCCTCAAGACCGACTATCAGGGGACGAAATTTCGAGACGTTGTTAGTTATTCGGTCAATCTCGAATCTTGCTTCGACCTGGGCTATCCATGCCCTTACATTTCGCTTATTGAAAGGAAGGAACCCTTCCGATCCGGCACACGCTTACCTCTGGATCTTCGGCCATTTTCGTTTATTTGGCAAACTAGTACATCCGACTGCATCGAGTAGAATATCGTAATTTTTCTGGATCACGCCGGGACCACCAGATGTAGTACACGCGTACCATTAATAGGATTTGGGAAACAATCACCACACAATACAAATACAGCTCTACAGCTCTGGGCGTACTTGCTTTTGCCTTATCTTCTTCTGCAGACTATAAACTCTCTAGAAACGCCTTCTTCTTCTACGCCACAGTCTTCCTTAGTTATGTGTACTTTGGATGGTGTTGGTAATTTGCGAATACGCACAACAATCAACTACATTTTGTAGGTGAAGCTACCGTTCACACCGAATTTTGAGTTAATATACGACTGCTTTCACAACAGTATAGAGTTATAAGTCTTTAGTCTGCACAAAAAGTATAACAACATTTATGTGGAGCGTGCGTGTGGGTGTTCGTAGCTTCCTATATCTAAGTGTCGGACGTGGAAATCCAGGGTGTCCAGGTGTTCCTCTCCGTAGTTTCCTGTGTCTAGGTGTCGGGCGTGGAAGTCCAGGGTATCCAGGTATTCGTATTCATAGTTTCCTCTATCCAGGTCTCGGATGTCGAATTCCAGGATGTCCAGGTATTCCGCTCCGTAGTTTCCTGTCTCTAGGTGTGGGACGTAGAAGTTCAGAGTGTCTATGCGTTTCTCTCCATAGTTTCCTATATCTAGATGTCGAACGTGGAAGTTCAGAATGTCGCTCACACCATAGTATCCTCTCTGTTGTTCACAAGGCTTGAGGTACGTAAATAATCGAGCACACTCTCCTCTCTTACGTTTACCACACGGCTTGAACTAGCTGGACACCATTAACGACGCTTATATGCATTCAAGATTACATTTACACGATTAAATTTATATGCCATTAAATATTTTCGGCAACGCAATGTATTTTTCTGATTAGCGATATCACAATGCATTTACATTTTATATCCGTAAAAATATAGTTTTCAGTGCTTAGAGCTTCTATATCCCGTTGAGCAACAAAAACTTGATATCTCCCAAAAAAAAAAACACTTACGTGTAAAAAACTACGCCAAGTACAGGAGTGCTGTGAATTCCTCTAATAAATAGTATTGATATCATATTATTGAGGCCATGTACATAAGTCACTTATATGTATTCCTATTATATGATCTAGCACTGGCCCATCATTTTAATTATATTTTCAAAATTTCGTATGAGTGATGACGCTACGAATTTGGAAAATCGGGAACCTTCTCAAGAGGCGCGCTGTAATACATCCCTTAAGCGAATCAGATTAGCGGACACATCGACTTCTCCGGAGCGCTCGTGATCTTCAATTGTTTTCTTCGATCCAGATAAAGTAGATCCTAGCATCTTCCGTGTTCGAGATGGCTGCAGTGATATTTTCGGGAGGCGGGAATCACATCCACCTCTGCTTCCTCGATGGACGGCTCCAGGCCGTTACTGGAACTTCCGTATGCCCTCTGGATCGGTGAGAAGCTCGCTGAATGTCCCGCGTAGCTGGCCTCCTAGGGTGTGTACTTCCGTTTGGCTATCACTTCGCCTTGCCAGCGCCCTGGGCCAGGCCCGTAGTTGGCACTCTTGGGGCCCGTAGTATTCAAATTTTGACAGGATCCTTTCGGATTCGCTTGAAAAATATAAAACACAAAAAACGTTCCCACGAGGGAAATAAGTATAAATTTAACAAATAATATGCAGTCCAACGCCACGAAACCCCTTCCCCATGCATGGGGCCTCACGATGTAGCCGGAAATCGTAGAATGTTCCTTTTTATGACGTGCATCTCGAACTGCAACGTCACAATCGATATAGGTATGGATCACAATAATAGGTATTATAACCACCAGTTATAATACTAACCTATAAATATTCTGCAATTACTTGCATACTTCGTCCTGCTTCCTACATTCTACTATTCTTTATTACTAATGGATGACTTCCAGGAGCGTCGAAGACAAATTGGGACTATTTAGCGCCAACGCATTTGGTTTTCAAATTAATAATCGTCTTGAAGACATTTTCAGTCATTTGTCCTAATCATCCAAATATTTATAGTTGCGATCCATGCTTATTATTGTAGCGATATATGGATATCATAACATTATTATGGTTGTCGTTCATAAGTATCGAAGTTTTTCGAGACTCGTGAAAGGCAAAGTAGGCGAATAGGGACAGCGTTCGGTGCATGGTGGGGATAAGCTCTTACGCTAGCTTTGGGAGGCATTAATGTCCAGCACTGTATAGCCGAAAAGAATTCGTGTATGATATGTATGTACTTTACGTTCGTTGATGTAAGCGCCCGTAATATTTGCATTCGATTCGCAGCGTGTTCAACTGGAGTATAACTACTGGTACATCGGACTATACATATAATATCAACATGAACTTAGGCTTATTTTTATAGATTTATTTGATACCACAATATGCATTGTAACAAAAATGTTACTATAAGTTCTTTCTCACCACCTGGTTCGAGGGCACCACTCGCCTCGAGCGCCGTTTATTCTGAATATTGTCATTTATGTTATATTTTTGTGTTTTAGGGAAACTGTAATTAGGATAAAATCCCCTTCTTTTCACTTGTCCGGCCCTTTCCCCGGTCTCACTTACTCGGAGATTGCGAAAACCATCATCTAACAATAAGACTAATCCCCGAGACCCTGTCCATTACTATTACGTATTTTGAGTTAATTATATTTTCAGTTTATTTCCGATTTCATGTGTCTTCTTTCTCTTTGTACCGGAATTTCTTAATAATTATAATTCAGTGTATTCTACCTCGTATTCTGTCATTTCAGAAAACCCTCCTCGAAGTATTAGTTTAGATTTCTTGAGACTGACCCCTGCCCTGGGTTCGACGGACCCCAGAATTATGCCATAGTATCTCATTACTTCCTTCATAAAACCATTCTGACATATATATTTCGAAATTTTAGTACACCTTTATTTGAAAATATCCATAAGACACAATGTGTAAATAAAACATATAATGAGTAATTTAATCGTATGCGTTAAAAGAATGGTGTGTCGCTTACTCTAAAGTACGTAATTCACTTTTAAAGGTATTAAATTAACGCGAATTATGTGCGTTGCATGTGGCGAGTTACAATACTAACGCAGATTCAAATGGTTAAGGAATGTAATGCGGACTAATCATTTCAAAATTATACAGTTCTCACAGACAATATGTTCTTCGTGTGTTCTTTTAATAAATCTATCACTAATACACCCTAAAAACAGTGTGTAAGTGTTGTTTTAACGCACGACGTAACACACTTATTCATGCAGTCTACTTTGCTTGCATTCCATCAACGAATTTCTTTACGAGAAATTTCTAGAATTTGATTTTCAGAAGGAAGAGCTGTAATTTTCAAAATCCTACGAATGTTTTTTTAAAAAAATCACCTCCTTCTCGTTTGTCTTGATATTTTTGTAACATTGTATATCTATGATTTTACTGTATTATGTGTACTATAATCTATTATTTTTCATTTCTAGGCGGGGTTACAAGTTGGAGACATGATATTAGCTGTCAACTTGGATTCACTTTTAGGCTCCAGTTATGATGAGGTATGTTTTAGGCATAACTGTATGAAAAACATATGTATGTTGTATATGTTTGCAAGCATATATGTTTTGACACATGACCGCTCAAATCATACGGTCAGATTTAATGCAGATCTCGTTGTAAAAATAAATTAATCCCACGAATGCAGAATTTTCCACCTTTTTTACTAGAATTGCTGAGTTTAGTTCCGTTCACTTAAGGGGGCAGGTACAGTAATGACTCGAAAAAAAACCTCTTTTTCACGATTTTTTTTTGGCCACACATTAAAATATTTAATGACAAACGGTTTTCCATCTGAAAGATATATATTTGAACATGGTTTACAAATTTTTTTGAGGCAAAATCTGCCGAAATGCCGGACTAACATTACATTCCCCAGAGGTCCAAAAAAAAAAAGTGATTTGCGGTGATCACTGCTGCTGGCGACTGGATCATCTGAAATCAAAAAACAAAACGGGAATCATTAGTTAATGGTATAATGCTGTACTTGGACGAAGGACTTTGGTGGATCTTGATTTTTCACAAAATGGCGGATGTTGAAACTCAAAATTTTTGTTTTGACCAAAATTTCACTCACATTTTCGGCTATTAAAAAACAAATAATCGTCAAAATTAAAAATCCTTCGTCCAAGTACAAGATAATGATATGTATAATAAATGAGAAAAAGTTCCAGCTGATCGGTAAAGCCGTTCTCAAGTTACAGTGATCACCGACTTCGAAAACGTAGTTTCGAGAAAAACGCGTTTGAAGTTTTTAGTACGATTCACATGCAGATAAAAAATTTATTTTGGAACTTACAGTTAATCACCTATTTTGGCTGACGTCCTCGCTCCGCCATCGTCAGCATCCGCAGTTTTCGGATTGAAAGACTGCGTTCTCTTCCGGTTTCGTGTTTTATACAC
>JARPRH010000086.1:46019-66510 GCA_031763665.1 Calameuta haemorrhoidalis | reverse complement strand
TTATTAATCAGAAGGAGAAAAACGCAACTCAAAATAACAGTAACTATAAACGGCAACAAAAACGAACTTAACCTAGCCGACTTGACGCGGCTCCCCGTCTTACTTAACATCATCAAAGTGCAAGATCGAAAAAATTCAATAATATAAAATACTTAACGGAACTATCGTCCTTTAATTTAAATAGGCGGAAAGACATTCGCCCGATAATGAAAAAGGAAATTAGCTACAGGCGAAACAGACAGTTTAACCGTGCACGTATCCTATAATCTTCAATAAAAAGGCAGAAGATATTAAAGAAATAAAAGATCACACCAAAAAAAAAAAAAGAAAGCAATAAGCTCAATAAAGCAGCTAAATACAGCTGCAAAGGCAGCAGAAACGTAGCAGGATTCGTATCTCGCAATCGGTCGGAAGATGCTTGACGGAGATGGCCGCGCTCTCCCGAGCGCCGACACCCAGCAGCGGAATCGGCCGAGTGGAAACGAGCAGCGGTCTTGTCGGCATAGCCTTCGAAAATTCTGGGCCTGGCGGGTTGAGGTTCTTCAGGCGGCTTTCCGGCCAACGGAGGAGGCAAACGGCATATCCCTGCCGGCCGTATCGGCAGCGGCTAGTCGGCTGACGGTAACGACGGAGTCCTCTCCCGCGTGCTCCAGGGCTTCTTAGACCTGTCGGCAGCATCAGGATCTCGACGGCATCCAGGTCGGCGGAAACGGTGGGCACATCTCGGTTGATGTAAGCGTCGTGCTGGTGCCTCTACGATCTTCCTTCTCAAAATACTCCAAAAATTGGCAGCAATACGGAATCTTAATCGCAAAAATCCTTAAAACTCCAAAGTGGTGGCATCCTGGCCTCCCGTCCACGCCCTTAAGTCGTCGTAGAGAGACTCGCGAGTCGAGATAAAGAATAGCGTAATAGAAAGAAATAAAGATAAGGCAGCATAAGCGAAAGAATCGGAAATGCTAAAGAACGATAATCGACGTTCACAAACGGAAACCTTAACAGTAATTTTTATGTGGAATCTCGCTAGTGGATTATTGTGAGGAGCTTAGCTTGAAAGAGATCTCTAATTGTATTGTTTAGTGGCGCGATTCGGGAGGAATTTTTTTTAGATGAATTGACAACACTCCTATACTTGGCATACTTTATACATAATTGTTTTTTCGGGGTTAAGAGATTACGGGAGCTGCAATGCTTATCTAATAATTTGTCTAACATGATGAAAAATTGCATTAAACAGACCAAATAATCCACCGTCTTTAATGGTTTAGGCAACGGCACTTTTAAAGAAGACTGAGGGGGTTGTTACGTTGACGGTCTGCAATCCTAACCAAAGCAAAGTTGCGAAAGAAGAGGAAGAGAGAGCCAAAGGAATTAATGCTGATGGAGCTACCAGCGGGGACCAAACTAACTCGAGTAAGTACTTGTTTATATGTCTAATTATTAAATGAAGTATACAGTGTTCACAATATGACGAACGTGAACAGTATAGTTGAATTCTAGGTGAAAATTTGAAAAATACATGAATTTTCAGTTAACATAAAGATCCTTTCACACTAGTGTAGAATTTTCAAGTCTTCAGCCCGCACGAATAGTATAACAAAAACTCATGTGCAGGTCACGTGTATGGGTGTACGTATACACGTGTGGTCGACAAAGCTCCTCGTATTTCAAGTTACAGTTTTTAGAGACATAAGATGTCCAGGTGTTCTTCTCCGTAATTTCGTATATCTAATTGTAAGTGTAAGTGTCGGACATGGAAGTCCAGGGTGACCAGGTGTTCCGCTCCATAGTTTCCTATATCTAGGTGTTGAACGTAGAAGTCTAGGGTATTCAGATATTCCGCTTCGTAGTTTCCTGTATCTAGGTGTCGGGTGTGGAAGTCCAGGTTATCCAGATGTTCCTCTCCGTTGTTTCATTTATCTAGGAATCGGACGTGGAAGTCCAGGACGTCCAGCTGTTCCGCTTCGTAGTTTCCTGAACCTAGGTGTTGGGCGTAGAAGTTCAGAATGCCCAGAAAAAAACGTAACCAGTCACGCTTCGGTGTTTCGCTCACACCATAGTATTCTTTCTGTTGTCGGACGGCCCTGAGGCACGTAAATAATTCAGCACACTATCCTCTCTTACATTTACCAAAAGGTTTCAACAAGCTGGACACCATTGATGACGCTTATATGCATTCAAGATTGTTTTATTTAAAAATTGGTCTTATTGGTCTCTAAAAACATCCTTATGCATTTCTAAAAAAATGGACTTAAAAATTAAACTGATATGCTATTAAACACTTTCGACAACGCAGTATAATTTTCTCATTAGCGACATCACAATGCATTTACATTTTACACATTTATATTAGTAAGAAAACTCTTACGTGTAAAAAAACTACGCCAAGTACAGGACTGCTGTGAATTCCTCTAACAAAACGTATTGAAATCATACATATTGTTAATGCCAAGTACATAAGTTAGTACAAATCTGGCTATTATATGATCTGGCAGTTGCCCGTCATTTTAATTAAATTTCCCAAATATTCTATAACTTTTTTGCTACTCTTTTACATTACTACTGCTTCCTGTATTTAATTATGATTTAATGGTCATTTAATAATTATTAGAACTTTAGGTGATTCTTTATCGAATACTACTTGGTGGGTCCGTGCCACGAATTTCGAAGTACTTACTTTGAACGTACTAATAGTGTTCCGCCCTATGCGTGAGCGACCGTTTGCGGCAGCATCACGGAGCTAGCATAAAGGTTGTGATCGGAGATCACGTAAAGGTATTGGGTTCTTGCCACTTTAAGGTGCTAAAGCACGCCTACTCGTTTTTATGTTCCTTGGTCAATAGCTAAGATGAGAATCACAACCATGGAGACTAGAGTAAAGGAGAACGAACGTAGTGCTCTTCAAGTGGTTGACGAAACATGCTCCACTTGTTCCGTCTGAAGGCGATAGAGGCGCGGCGACGTTAGCGACTACGAGAGAGACGGACTGAGAATAAAAAGAGACAGCGATTATTTGAAATTGTAGTGTGAGCGGGTATTTTCTACGTTCGTATGTATGTACGTGACCATATTGGTGTCTTTACCCTTTGTGGTTATGTGAAGTCGAGATAATTGATATAACTTTATTAATTAAAAATAAGAGCTCTCGCTAATTCTCGCAAATCACACTTTAATAATCCTGAAAAGGGTTAAATTGTAATCAATCTTTTATTATTAAACGCTGTTCAGCACCGCTACACGATCCATTTCAAATCGTTTCTCTATGCTCACTTCATTCTATCGCCAAACGGTTTACTTCACGCCAGTCGTAAAAGTTTACAGCGACGCTTGTGGAGAAAATTAGAACCCGATCTAAGTCAAGTTTCGTCGACCACATTATTGCCCCATCGCCAATAAGCGTTCGTCCTCCTTTACTCTAGTCTCCATGATCACAACCAAACAATAGATGTAACTGAGTTTACAGACTCGTTCTTCTATGAGAAATGTGTTTGCTACTGATACATAAAGAGATTATTTGGATCTAGGATCTGTTAGATTTAGGTTTCGAAATTACGAGAAGAAAATATATTTTAACTCAATATAATGAAATAATAGATTTGGAATAGAAAATAAATGGTGCAATCAAATGCGAATTATGGTGTGTTAACTTCTAATAACAATGCGACATGGTATAAAGAGGTCTGTGCGTGGTCGTCAACTTGTAGTTGTGAGATAGTTGTGAGTTACTTACCAGTGGATGAGCAGAGAGAGAGAGAGAGAGAGAGAGAGAGAAGAGAAAAGCGCCGGGAGGTGCTCGACAATAATGAAGTAGATTTAGTTGAATGGGAGATTCTTGGTCCAACTCTAAGGTGGACACTCGCGCTAGACGAATGCTTATGAATTGCCAAGAATTAAGTTCTTTTCGCGTTGACGTCTGGTACTGAATACGCCCTAAGGTATCTGATCGGCTCAACACTTGACTGGCGCGGTCAATCGGCTAAGGGCTCCCGAAGGGATACTGCTCTAACAGAGGATTGGATCGTAACTGCCTATGATCGGTATCGATATGCCTAAAGAAGACTTTGAATTAGGAAGGCGTTGGGTGCATTGTCAGGAGTTTTAGGAAATTTGGATACGTGTTATGGCTTGATCGCGGCTGTTGCACCCGATTGCCCAATAGATTTCTGGTGATAGGTCATCGATTGTGGATTCTTCTTTGGATTAGTGCATTGACCGGATCATCTTGGAGGTGAGGTTGGCGAGGGGACGGGAAGGTGGCTGGTAGGAGTCCCGACGTGCGCGGTTTCCGCGGTGCTATGCTAGAAATGCTCTTTGGGCGCCTCATTTCTGGGTATTCCGTTCAGCATTACTGTCCGTACCGTTCTTACTCTTTGTTGTCGCGATCTCTCTTTCTTTCCGCTCATCCATCTGTAGTATTGCAATGTAGATGTGATTCCTGGGAACGTGAGAGAGTGAGATGTCGTGTATAATATAATGATGTCCCTTAATTATTATAATCTATAACTTATAATAAGTAACGCACGGTCGTCGAAGATCGGTTACAATCCTTGTGGTCCTTGACCTATTTACTAATGTGGGTGTTGAGGGGGGTTAAGGGGGGAGGGGGGGCGTAAAGGGTTGCGTTGCGTCGGACGTGACAATAGTACTCTAAAAGGATGTATGGCAATTAGATCATTTACTACTTTTCGAGTTGAAACTTACAGATGATGTAGAGGAAAATATCGACCATTATTTGAGATTAAAAAAACAATGTTCGCCGCAATGGATGCTGAGATATACGCGAATCGGCGGATTCACAGTTGAATCATTTAATACGGGAAACATGGGACAGCAAGTTGAAAATGCCATTTAACCTTGCAAAAAAAGGTCCTTCCAGAGTACTTTTTTGAAAAAAAAAAAAAACTTTTGTACGACATCATTGTAATATATATAACACGTAAAAAAAAATTGATATGTGCCCACATATATTCGGAGATATGAGTTAAATGGGACTCGTATGGCGTAAACTCGACAACGCTGGTGATGACGTCACACGGCCGATAAGAGGCGTGCGATTCAAATTTCCGAAAGTGAACGAATTTTTAAAACACTGGCGACGTCAATCTGATGTTCGTTTGCTTTTCCCCCAGTTGTTCCTCTGTCTTTTCTGCAGAATTCAACTTTGTTCGTTTCACAGCTGTTCTCATATTCTCTTTCCACTTTTCATTCCTTTTTATTGTAAATTTTCCCTCGGTTGCAACGTAATCGCTCGGTGTCACTTTGTACCAGCGTCGCCATTTTTTCTATTGCCAGCACACAGTCTTCATGTGCCAGGAGATGCCGGAAAATTTTCCGGGCACACTGCTACGAACATTCAGGAATTACAACGTTGCCAAGTCGATTTGCCTCGACAATATGATTATAGCAATTATGTTTATTACAAAAAACAATATTAATATTGAATATAATTATTTTTAATATTTCAGAAGATATTGTTTTATGCTGTATGCACCAAAAACCCACACGATATGGTTTTAATTTTATTTCGCAATATTTTGTATCAAATCACAAATATGTATCAAATCAGCAATTAAATTTGCAGTGAAAAATTGAAGATTCTTATTTCTGTACTGTATTTTTTATTCTGGGCTGTAGCCAATTTTCTTTTTAGGTCTAATGAATACTATAAATATTTTAGTTAGTCTTTAAATACGATTTTCGAAAATTTCACGATTAGTAGTTTAATGATGACTCTACAGTAGCTGCCATACATCCTTAAGCTTTTACCGTGATTATTTTTGACAAGTTATTGTTAATATGCTCTATATAGAATTTGACACTGGTTTTGAGTTTGATGACTGGCATAATGAACGCAAATTTATATGAAGAAAGGCACGGACTTGCCAAGTAATACTCGATAAGGAATCACCTAAAGTTTTATTAATTATTAAATCACCATTAAATCATAATTAAATACGGGAAGCAATAGTAATGTAAAAGAGTAGTGAAAACATTACAGGAAATTTTGAAAATACAAGTAAAATGATGGACTAGTGCTAGATCATATATACTTGGCCTCAATAATATGATTTCCTTACTTTTTGTTAGAGGAATTCACAAAACTCCTGTACTTGATGTAGTTTTTTACACGTACGTGTGTTTAGGGGGGTTTTAAAAAATTATTTCAAACCCCCTTACAAATAATAACCAAAAAGGTTTGTCCTCAAAGACGCCATCAGGTCCGAACAATCGTTTACCAAATTATTGTTATTCATCCTACACTTCGTTAGTTCACTCACTAAAAGTTGTACAAGAAATGAGCTCTAAAAGGAGCACGTGAATGATGGGAGCATAGACTCCTTAGAATTTTCGTAGAGTTCATACGTCACTACCCTTTTAACCAATCAACATCTGTTAAAAATGTTTTTAAAATTCTTTAAATAAGAACAATCAACGATTTAGAATAATAAGATAAGCCTAATCTGTGAAAGTTCTTTATTACCGCCAGCAATATAAGGTTACTCAAAGAATAATGCCTGAATAAACTTTTGCAAGATGGTGAGTAGGAATCATTTGTTATGAGAACTAACAGAATTTTTAAAATTTTTAAATTTTGAATCATAAGCATTACGTAACAAAACTATAATTCTAATCCTATACATTTGAAATAAATAATAAGATATAATTGAGTAGGACTTACTATCTTTCTCATATCAATGATTCGATGCTTATTTTTATTGCAAGAGGATACCAAATCCGATAAACCTGCTGTAGACGTTGTTAGAATCCTACCTCCCGAAATATTATAGCAAGTAGGGGAGAGGTGGCCATAGTGACCTGCAGTACACAGTGAGCTACATTAGTTTCAGTTTAGTGAACAAAAAATCTAATTTTTTTAAAATAAAACAGTTGAATTAGATGTCGTTAGATCTAATTAATCTTAAATAACTTGTTAAGCAAAAACGTTAAAAACAATAATTAATTCCGGCTGTTGGAAAAAAAATATTTCGCTGCTTCGAAAAGTTTAATTCCTAACTTCACAATCTTCAGTCATCGATGATTCTCGACTTACGTGATTCTTTAGTTTTTTACGCATCGAATAGTACCCATACTTCAATATTTCAGTTTATGTTAAACGTGGATTGGGCGTTCGGCCGCCCTTGCACGTTTACGGTTCGTATATCGTAAGGATTCGTAGGTCACGTAAGGCTGGATGAACGTACGCTCAGTTTCTAGGAAAATGCTCTGTATCTTTATTCACAAATATTCTCATACGCACGTTCACGTCATCTCTCGCGTTCAACAGTCGTCTCGCTCGTTCATACGCACGCGCGTTCGCTCGTTCACGCGTACACCGTTTTTTTCCGTTCGGCTCGCTCGTTCGTTCACACGCACTCGTATCGCTCTCGCGCTTCGTTCTTTATCCGTGCTCGTATATGCGCGCACACTCGTTCACGTTCGATCGCGTTATCTCTCTCTGCGTTCCTCAACCGCGCTCGTTCACGTACTCTCTCGTTCGCACACGCTCTCTTCAATGTCCCGTTCCGCACTCTCTCACGTTCTCTTTCGTACTCTCTGTAACGTACTACACGTTTGTACGCACTCACACACTCTCTCATGATGCGCGTAAGGCGCTCGTACCGCGATTCTCAATATCCCGGTATCGCGGGATTTTTAACATTTATTAAAAAGTATATTTTAATGATAAATTTGTTTTGGAGGTAATGGGGCACAATGAGCAACTTAAAGTATTATTAAATTATATAGTGCAATTATTCTAATAAGGAAATCTAAGTAGGTGTCCGGCTCTGATTTTTTTCATTTTCACATATGTTGTAGTACTCGAAAAATTAGGCGACACGTGTTTTTTCTTATCGGCCCAAACTGAATTTTTGGGGGTGAAAACCGCCCCCGAACCAATTGGAAAAATTACCTCACAATGAGAGATCAAAAATGTGATTTTCTCAAATTTGTCAAAAAATTCTTTGGGGGTGAACTACCCCAAAATTATTTTGCATTATACAAAACCACCATAAGTGCAGTTTACTGTTGGTATGTTTCCGTAGAATAAAGGAACTTATATTACGTAAATTTACATTATCAGAAGTATGCGTTATATTAGGAAGATACGAATTACCAAGGAATTATTATAACAAATAAATTTATAAGACCAGCAAGCATTATCAGACTTTATTAGTCATTGTACGTGGTACAGTAATAATGCTTTTCGAAGAAATGCTTAAAACACAAGCATTTTTTGCACTACTAATAAAGTAAAGTAATAAACGGAACGCGAGACGGAACAACGGTTCCGTAGAATCAATACGAATGGGAACAATGGTTCCCCCACAAAATAGAACTTAAGTGATAACAATATCACACAACCGATATACAGAAAGTAGAATAGAAAACTAATTCAAAATAATAAATTCTGTAGGGATCAAAGGGCCTCTAGAAGCTAACTAGGAAGGATTAACGCGTCCTTACGCAACAAAAATATTAGAATTGAAAAGAGATTATACGGATTCGAATCCTTGAATAACAGTGCACTGCAGTATTCTCGAAAATACCGGACGTTTCCGGCAACAACGCACGCGTTATATAATACGTGCGTCACAGATTAGACACAATAATATTTACAGGCTCAGCTAATGAGTGGCCTAATGCCCGACCCGTCAACTTTACAATATTTACAAATTCAAATTCGCAACACTATCTTTACTTGGAAACAATTGAAGATCCTAGATCCTGGAAAAATAGATCCGAGCATCTTCTCCTCTTCCGGGCGATTGCAGTGTCTTCTCTTCCGGGAATCACATCCGCACCCTATCCCACGTTATGCGGCTCCAGGCCACCACTGCAACCCCCTGATGCATCTAGGATCCTGGGTCATCTCGCGGCGTCCTTCTGCATAGGCGGCCTCGCTCAGTGGTGCTCTGCGGTCGCGCTGGCCCTTCTTCGCTTGACTATGTCACGCCAGTGCCGCTGGTCGCATTGCCTAGGCCCCTCTGCCGTCGTCAGGGCCGTCATTGGTGTATCACGGGCCTCGTTGTTTCTGCTTTCTTTTCCTGATGGTTCTCTTACGGGACCGACTACTAAATTCAGTTAAAAGCTTAAGAAAATTAAATAAAATAGAGTACTGAACGAACCAAAAACGGATAACTATAGCGGGAGCGGGACGGTTGCCGTTCCACGCCCCGAATTTAGAATATCCTAGGAATTATCACGAGGCTTGGTGTTTCTGGTCGATTTTTGACAGCTACAGCACAATGACTTTGCTGCAGAAGATCTACATGGATAGCACAATGCTCTCTTAGACCAGGAATTGCCAAGGATGAGCTCCCACATTTTGCAGTACAACATTGTTCACTGGTTCGCTCTGGAATGCAGGATAAATTATTTCATAATAATTATACTTCCTAAAATTTTACTGTTTCTTGTCGTCCCTTGGTGTAGACGAGTCTTAACAATGCACGAGCCTAGTCGAAATCGGTATTCGAGAGTGAATTCCTATCGAGGAAGCCGCTGCTTATATCCTCGAGAAGAATACTGTATTTTTAGTGGCGATAACGATTTTTATTAAACCCAGGCGTTAACGTCGTTTTTTGGATTTGATTTTTGATTTATTATTTGATTTGACTAATTGAATTAACGGTTTCATCAAGTAACTGCTTACTGGTATTTCGATTGTGTTTGGCGCGTGCCGGCTGATAGCGGTCGGGCACTTGTTTGTTTTAATTCCAGTCGCACGACTGGAGTTTGGATTCTTATAATTTTAAGGTAATAATCTTTAATATTATTTCCTCATGATTGTCGCTGTGACTAATTTCGTGGGATTTATGTAATATTAGAGTTTTAGAGGTCCTATTATCCTTCTCTTTCATCGGCGTCGCTGTGAGAGGCCGATAGGAGTTATGAGGAATTCTAGGATTTGTGGAGTTCTCTCAGATACTATTATGCACAGCCACAGTGAGCTATGCACTGTAATGTAGGGCTGTTGATGTATCCATCATCGAGAATGGACATTTGGGAAGGAAAAAGGATAGAGGATAGAGGGGTATAAGGACGGAACGTTACATTATATTCTTTGGCCATTTAATAATGCTAATAAGGTTATTAGTGTCTTATTCAAGCTTTCTGTTGAAAGTATTTGGTTTGCTGACTCTTGAAAAAATCTATTACTACTTTAGGATCCCAAGTGGAGTCATATTTGGGCTCTGGAGGCCTTATCCTAGATAAACCTTTAAAAAATCTCCTTATGTCCGGGTGACCCAACTTCACCACTATGTTATTAAAGTCTGAGTCAGCTAATTCAAATTCTATTCCCTTATCTTATCTCCGGGATTCGAAATCTGCTACAGTATTATCTTTGGAAGAGACATAGGATGCGAAAATATGTAAATCGCGTAACTCGCACCATCTCCAAATAGCCTTTGCCAGGGTACTTAGCTTTTTGAACCTCATACCACTCTGTTGTGAGGATAAAGATTAGATCCACGAGATTTGACTACCGGAATGGATATTCAGGGAGTCGGGTAATTTTGGGATTTGTTGCCAGAGTTAAAAGTTGGAACTTAAAATATCGAGGACAAATAAAAATGATTTATTGAAAACAAAACGATTACTTTAGAAGACACTATTATAATCAAAACTATGTTCGTGGTAAGTAGGAAGGGCACGAGGACGAGGTTGATACTTTGATTAAATCACCGCAGACACTTCACTCGCTTCTCTACTACTTCGCCCGACCTGTCGAAAGGCCGTCCGCTTTGTATATCTTATTGTTGGAATTTTTAAGAGACACATCAAGCAAAGGATTGTTTTACTGTATTTTGCTATGGTTTCGGCAATGCGTCTCCTTTGTTTCTATTTGTTTCTTTTTAGCGAATGGAATATGCTGCGTCGAAGCTTGACCATTCCGTTGCTTCTGACGTACCCGCGTTACCAAATCCATAATATGAATTTGATAACAACCCATTCTATTTATGTAAGAAATTGTTGTTGTTGACTTTTAACAAAATATTAACAAACACAGACCGTGAGTTCTAAGCTCTTCACACGAACATTCTCAACCAGTGATCGAATCATCCAAAGAAATGATACGCCTGTATTCCCCTATTGGTAATACTCGAGACTCTAAATGGAACATTTTCTTCCCACCATAGGAATTGTTTTCTTGCAATTCCTGATTTACTTCGATGACGGCTTCATAGTCACTATCACTGTACATACAAGAGAGCTAAACGTTTTTCTCTTTCAAGATTTTTTACATGCGTGCACCCCGCATTGATTAGTTGAGCAACAAGGGACTAAAGACCCTATTAATTGGGCAAACAATATAATTTTATATTTTTCTAATCTTTTGAAACAGAATGAAGGGCTAATTTATTTAGTCTGGTGCCTTTACTAAACCGTAATATACTATTAAGTTACCCTGTTTTCTCAGAATCACTTTACTCGGCATTGGGAAGCCTCTATTTACTGCGGCAAGAATGAATAAGGTTGAATATGAGATGAAATTGATTCTAGATATACTGAAACAAATATATACCGCCACTGAGTATATAATTATTGAGAATGTAGAAGACTATACCGCCACATGGGATTTTTTGTAAGATTGAGATGTTCCTTTACCAAATTTAGCAGTTATGACTTGTTTACCTTGATATCGATGATAATGGTGGTGAAGATGACGATGGTAGGAAAAAAATTCGATTTAAAATAGCAAAATGTGAACGCGAATTTGGATAAACAAAATGAATACGATTTATTATAAAACAGAGTGCTAGAGAAAAATAAAACTGAGCAACTACTATACTTTGCGGATCAGCGGAGATATTAGAGTGAACTGAACAACTAGGTTGGCTGATGGATTGGCGGAGAATGAAAATGTCTTTTTAGATTCGTCGGGTGTTAGTTAGCGAGGGTGCATTTTCGGGGTAGGATTGAGAATTGTTAATATTGGTTAATCTAAGAGAAATGTCTAGGAAAAGAGCACGTGGTGGTTAAGGAAGTTGAGTCATTGGTGTTGGAAATTTCAGCGGGACACTTTGCATGAACGCGAAGGATTTACTGGGTCAAGGTTAACTGAGGATGACGTCTTCGGAGATGAGCTTAGTGGAGTTTTCGAGAAAAAGATGTAAAATCAGGAATGTCCGTTATGGATGCACATATGCACTTGAGTAAAATCGCTAACTGTCAGGGCTATTAACTAAGTATTTATTTAATACATGTATGCTTTTGAAAGAGGTTCATCTCGCTTTCCCTAAATCTGGGACCCATATGCGAGATAACCGCTTCTAAAGGCCGCTATATAATAAAAATCAGATTCCACTGATTCGCCTTTGATATACAGGGTGTCCCACAACGCCTGTTGGAGCGTTGACGGGGTGACATAACGTGGAGATGGAGGAAATAACGAATCAAAAGTTCTTTTTCCATTTTTCGATTCGGCGCCTAATTATCGAGCTATTAACAATTTCGATGAACCAATCAGATGCACGGTTTGACTAGACGTCTGTCCGTGAGTAATGTGAGGGAGCGCTCCACTGCTGCTGCGTCAGTGAGCTGGGCTGCTGTGTGCGCGCGCCCCACCATTATCCGTTGTACTGCTACGATATCTTCGGTAAAATCAAATTATGAAGAAATTACGTTAGTTGGTCACATTTAATTAGTTATTCCGCATAATTACTTACTAAAGTGGCGAAAATTTTAAATCGGAAGTTTCTTTTCCATTTTATTCTCCGATGGTTATTTACCATGTCAAAAATAGTTTTTTTAATGATTTTAAAATTAATTAAAACTTTTTTTAATGAGTTTTGGACTTGATTGAGCTCAAAAAATTGCGCCGCCCAACATTAATTCAGATTATCAAATCGCCAGTCCATATTACTATTATCACTAACAAAAAACCGGAATTTGTAACGTATTTCAAAATTCAACTTCGAGGGTCTATTGTGTCTGCTACAGAAGGTTTATCGAAGAATGATCAAGAACAAAACTTATTTTTTTTTAACAACACGTATCTGCAATAAAAAATAGAGGTTTTCAGTTAAAAAAAATGGACCCGGGCCTTATAACGTCCAACATAGGCCCCTGGAAAAAATTTAGATATCTCCCTAGATGGCTCCTTTCGAACCCAACAACTTTTTCCCAAAACTTTTTATCCGAAAACTCCTTGTTTTCGAGGTTAGTTAAAATGGGACATCCGGTATATCAAGGATAAAAGATTGCAAAAGTTGTATTTTTTTTATTTCTATGAAGAAACTACTATCGTTTATACTTTATTATCTCTTTTACTATATTAGCTGCACCAAAAGAACCAGAGAAACCTAAGGAACCAGAACCTCCTAAAGATCCAAAAGACTGTGAGATATCAATTGGAAAAGAAACTACAATTGAATTTCCCAAAAGCAAAGATATGGGAATCGGACTGACAATAGTTGGTGGATCCGACACGCCTTTGGTAAGTTTACTTTGTTGTTATTTTATAAAATGTACGTCTTTCTTTACAATAAGATAACAGCTGTATTGAAATTTTGTTGTATTTCACGTTTAAATGATAACTGGCTTTTTTAACTATGTTTTTTCGTTGTTTTCTTCTGAATATTTTATGGTAAAGGTAGTAAATAATAAACTGTAGTTCTTTATTGCCATACACGAGGTGGGTGAAGTTGAGTAGTATTATACAATCGGGAAAGGATTCAAGTTGGTTCTTATAAAAAACTAATGATATATGAAATTGTAAAACAAAAATAATAGGTTCAGTGGAGAAAGTCGAAGGCAACCTTAACCTGTTCTTCGGATTCAATGCATTAACAAGTAGATCCCTCGAAACTTTTGTGTGAAACACTGTTGGATAAAATCAATAGCTTCTAAATTAGTTCATCGTGTCACCTAAAGTGGAAGATCCTGTAGGAAAACAAAACGGGAATACTCAACATCGACAAATACTGCTGTTTCATCTATATCCGAAGTTTTACTCACAGAAATTCGCACGTGGAAGTAGAATATAGAATATTCTAAATTTTGCGCTTGTGCCGTATCAAATTGAAAAGTGCCGAACATCTGTAATTGTTGCTATTCCACCTACATATGGAACTTTATACATGTATCTCTTATAGATTTTATCCTGATTGATATAATCTTTTGTTTGCAATTTTGCCATCAATATTGCGTGCGCGCGCGAAATTCCCAATTTACCAGCACAAACGACAAAGATTGGCTAATAGCACGGCGCTCACGAAGGTATAATTTGTCTCTTAGTATTCTGACAGTCTTCACTAGTATAGAGTCACTGCACCGACATTTACCGATACGTCGAGTTTTCGAAGGTTCGTGTCTGTTCTAAATCGACGTTGTGGACCTCTCTGATTTTAAGGAATTTCGGGTGGATTCTAGGAATTTTGCAATGGATTCAAGGAACTTTAACCTCGATTTCAGGAACTGCGCATGATCGAGAAACTTCGACGGTTCGTGTCCGTGCTAGATCGAGGAGGATCGCACCTAGAGCCGGCGGCCTTCTTGCACGACGTTTTGAGGCAGCCCCTTACCCCTCGACCCCAGAAACTTCGAAGCTTCAACGACTTTTTCCCTTTTTCGCAGTGTCGAAAAGCGGTTTTAGACATTTTTGCGTCGATGTTGGTTCCAGGAAACCATGTCCTCCCTCCCTGACCCTTTGCAGGTTTCGAACGACGGCCAATTTGACCTCCAAAGTTATCTCGCAACATTGCACATCGAGGATGCAGCTCTCAGAAACCCAACCGCGATTTCAGGGAATTTGAGGGTTTTTCGTTAGCCATTCGATTTCAGGAAATTTGCGAACCTGACGTGTAGGCTCATACAGGTTTCGATGACGCGAATTATCAATGTTAAAAAGGGGCCGCGCTTTTTCCCGTTACGGAAATATAAGCCTTTGTGCGATGCCGAAAAGCGGTTCCAGCAATTTTGCGTGTTCTCTTCGATGAGAGGAATTGCGCAAAATATTGTGAATAATACCTTGAACGTTATTTCATAGACTAGTGCGTCAAGTTGGTGGATCAAAGAGATGAGTGGTCCGCTTTATATTACCAAACTGTCAAATTACTTGCACAAGATGAGATGTTCTTTGTGCATTTCCGAAAGATTGCAACTACTGCCAGAGAAAGATAGAGAGAGATGAACTTATAAATTAACGCGTTGATTATATACGACGTTCATTTCGAGCCAACTCTTTGAGCGCATCCATAAAAATTCAGAGAATAAGCATGGATAGCAAAAAGTGTAAGAAATTGATTTAGATTATGGAAGAAGCGTATAAACTTCTGAAGAGCAGATCATCGATTGCGGAAATTGAAAATTCGACAAAGCTTGGCACTCAAAATATTATATTTTTGAATAAGATTCTGAGAAACGGTTACCTTACGATCGGTGAGAAAATCAAAATCTTGGCAATCATTGGAATACTCAAATCCCTTAACGAAAAATTTAAACAACAACATCAAAAAGGTGGTGAAGGAACAGCGAGAGAGAGAATTAACAGGGTACGTGGGGATGACTTGGAATTTGCCTTAAACGGAAGAATAAGGACTGGAGTGATAGCGAACTTCAGGCATAAGAAATTGGAACATTTCCTGGAAAATGCAAAAAGATTGTTCGCAGCTGGAGTGAAAAACACGCTTCGAAAGGATGGAAATTTTAAGATTAACGTCGTCTTATCCTGTTATTTTGAGATCACGAAAAGCGGTGAGATCATCGATGAACTAAAGTTCTTCAACACTGAAAACGAAGTGATACTACCATCCACGGATCTCAGTGACTGGTTTGATATAAATGTGAAGGAAAAGTTACTAGCTAAAGTTGAAGATTTTCGAGAGAGGGAATCAGGCTAGTCATTGAAAGAAATTATAAACTTGGCAGTGCATATCAACAGATATCTTTGATACAATGGTGGTCTATCTACCTTTATCGAACTATTGAAGAATATTCAGCGTAAAAAAGCTATCTTGAACATTAAAAGCAACGATCCGTATTGTTTTCTCTGGTCCATTACAACAGCCCTTCATCCAGCTATAAATAATGTAAACTATTATATATACTAATTAGTTCATATCCACACTTCAGCTCAGTGCCAAAGTACGAAGGTATAATTTCTTCCATTGGCTTAAAGAATATTCCAAAAATCGAAGTGATGAGTAAGTAATTAACGTAAAGCAATTAACGTTTTGCGAAGCGAAGTAATTAACGTTTATGGTATAGAACATGATGAAAATGAAGGTGGTAGTGAAATAGTACCACTTTATCTAACAATAAGTCAACGAAAATCAGATAAAGAAGCGATTCATCTGCTCATATTACAAACAAAAATTTACTCGAATGGAGTTGATGTTAACATCAGGCTCTAGAAGTCTTAATATACCTGTGAATTGCTCATGCGGATCAGTGCTTCAGCCGATCTAAGTTGTTTAGTTGATCAGCTGATCAGCAGAGCTTCCATTGTCATCGATTCATTGGGCACAACATGAATCGTTACTGCAAACGCGTTTCCATCGTCAGATATCACAGTTTCAAGACAATCCAAGGATTTACAATAAGTAGCAATTGTGTTCGGGAACCTTTCTCCCTGAGATACCTTCCTCCTCTTCCCATTGCTAGCTATGCCATCGTGTAAAGTAAATATTCGAGTACCTTCCGAGGTCATTCGATAGTAAAATAGATTCGATAGTCAAGTAATCGTTTTTCGAGAAGTATTTAATGCCGGTAAGCCCTCCCTACCCCTCCAGTCACCTGGTCCACCCGACCGTCCCTCCTCCTCCGATTTCCTTTTCCACCGACCCCTTGCTTTACTGCCTGCTCCCGAACGAGCGCCTTAGTGTTGCTGTTTTGAATCTGCCAATTTAGCTTAGTCTACTGTTGCGGGTTTCTACTTTATTATATTTCGAGTTGTTATATTTCTTATGATCTTTTGGTTTATGTTCTTCTCTATTTTCTTGTGCGTTAGCTTTTATTTCCTTAATTATATTCTCTTGCGCTGCATCCTGTGTTCCCTTTCTTTTCACGTTCCCTCCTTCCTGATTGTGATAGCTGCTTTTAAGTTGACCTTGGGAAAATATAATCCCAGGTACGTCACAATCGATAATTCGATCATAACGATCTTCGCCGGTTAAGGAGTTAGGACTCGCGTGAATATAACGAAACAAAGGTTTATTAAAATGATATTCTGATGAGTACAGGGTTCTGACATACGTCGACTTGCCTTAAGTATAGGTACCGTTCATGATTAGTCTATCTCCTATACTGAGTCTACTCCACGAGACCACCCTATCCGTTCGGATTATAATTGTAGACTGTCCATTTTCGGATGTACAGCCATGAGCTGGACTTCCGAAAATGTGATAATTGTGCGATTTTTTCCGATTTCCACATCTCGGTTGCCAGGCCACCTTTAGTCCTGACTTAGGCATTGCTACACGCGCGGATTGCTTGGCCTGGCGTTTCTCGATGGGGTCAGGAGACTCCCAGCATAACAGTACCATGAGGGAGAAAACGTTGAAAATTCGGATGCCTATTGTCTTCGATTAGTCTACAGCGCACTGTAAAAGTGTATGTTCCCGAACAATATAAAGTTATATAATAATTCACTAATTGCAATTGTTGATATCGTACGTTAAGGTCTTAGATCGTCGCAAAATAGAATTTTGAGATTAATCGAGAAGGATGCACTCATCCCAATGACTTTCCGTACTTGGAAATTATAGGAATACCCTCTACTCTCCGCCACTTTGAAACACTTGTGGGCCGTCGAAACGTCCAATCAATTTGAAAAATCTCGATATGTCATATAGGGATTCCAAACCGGTAGAAAGAACAAGAAAAATAAAAATACATTTTGACCACGGCAACGTCAGAGATGTCAAACTCTTCCTGCACTCATGATGTAACCCCTACGGAAATCTGAACCCCGATACTATTCATAGCAATCAGTTCGCTCTGCTGTACGAGATGTATGCAAACTTTCAAGCTATGTACTACGTTAAGGATACTGAGCCGTTATTGAAAAAGAGTGATTTCCTCACGTATATTCCACTAATCGTCATCGACTGTTCGAAACAAAACGAATCCCTCAAATTCGGACTAGTCGATGCCCGTCTGGAATTCGAGGCGGAAAACAATTTCTGTATCGAAACATCAGCGTTCTGTCTGATTCTGCACGATCGTATTGTAGAATACAACCCGATCAGTGGTGGGATGAAAAAATTAGTATAAAGACGCTTCGATCCTCTCCCTGCACAGTTCATCAAAATCGAATTCATCTTGGACGTACAAGGTATCAAGAAATCCTCGAATGAGTTTTTGTTGAAGGAGTTATCTGTGATTGGAGTCGACAGCAATTTCCCTGAACCTGCAACGTTCCGTTTTTAACCACCTTGTCCGTGGAAATGCTTATCCGCCAAGTACAAGAGCAAGAATTTGTGGTTGAAACGCAATTTTTACGGAATATCTTTGAACTCGGGGGACGTACCTTATAATCACGTTAAGAAAATTCTTCGAGTGGTTCTGCAAGATGCCTTTAGGGTCTATACAAAAGGACTGGAGAAGATCTGGTTGGGGATCTTCATAATACACGTATTAAGAGCATGCGTATAAACGTTTACAAACATTGAAACTCAATCTAATTTTATTGCGCACCGAGGTAGCGTATAAGAAGTCGATTCTCATCAGCAGTACACATCATGATTTGAAATAGATCGTTGTCATCTGTTAAGACTTTCAACATCCTCGTTGGAAGGAAACCCCGAGAAGTTATTCCCGATATCCACGATTAATCTCATTCCGTATTTTGTTCGAATCTTTCGAATGCTACTATGCTTGTATTCCTTTCGAGCCTCAAGCTCTGTCAACTTTTTCGATGGAAGAAATTCGTTTAATCGACCGACTTTGTTAATGTTCGAGAAATCCGTTTTTGAAGGATTGAATGACAATGATCGATGCGCATCATCGAAGGGCTTTTATACGAAGGTTCCAAGGTTTTCTTAGTTATGATTGTTAGATTCGGAAAATCGAGCGACGCAAATAGAAGTCGTAATAAAAGGGATGATTCGTTCGTTCGTTCTACTTAATCAGCACGTGCATGTGTTAATACAAAGCCTATCGAGTTTTATGGTTTAAAAGTTATCTCTCAAAATATATCTTCGAGGAACAGGAAATATTCTATTTTTAAGTGATTCTTCAATAGGTAAATCTTTTGGTAGTTTCGGAAACTCTATGGGAATCAATTTTCACGGTAAGTATTGAATAGAATTGTCTTGTTCGTTAATCTGATATTTTGTCGCGTCTAGATTTTTTTGGCTCATTGATTTTCTTTGTTTTTGAATGTACACTTAATTTAGTTGTCGGAATAATTTGCATGATTGAACTTTCCTCCAACTTCGTTTAGGCATAAGTTTGTACGTACTCAGGTCTTGTGTTCCTGATATCCTTGAATTTCCTTTGGTATATGATTGAATCTCAATTAGATGGTTTGGAATGAATGAATAGACTGTCCGAATTTTGATGATGTGTGAGATGTTTATCGAAGTTTCGATTTTATATTAATCATTTGGTAGGATGAGGTAGAACCCCTATATTTGGCTTCAATTTTACCTTTTTGAAATAGTAAGGATGGATAGACGCCCTATACAACGTTTTCAGTTCTATCCTGGAAGGTTTCGAGTAAATTGTGAATACTCCGATTTTGTTATCTTGGATAAGTTTTTAGAGATTCTTGGTACATATATGTCAATTTTGACTTCACTCACGATTCTAATCGGAACTTTAATTTTAACTTTAATTGTATTATTCAACACGTTCTACAACTCTCATGTTGTTTTCTTAATCTCTTAATTCACATTGTCCGAACGTGTCTTTCGACTCCCTTGTTATAATAGTAAAACTACTTCTGATTGGCCAATATGACTCTCCTTCTTCAAAATTACTGACATATCGATTGACAACTAACCTTCTTCCAATAATCAATATACCAAGTCGTACTCTGTAATTTGGATCTCCTTCAATGCTATCCGAGAAGATTCAGATTTATCGGCCGTTCCCGTAATCATTGATTTCCAAAGGGTCGCCAGGAGGTGCTGGGGAATTTCCGAGAAATTAGGAGTTCTAATCGGGAATCGAACCCAATACCTTCAGACTGCCAAGTCGGCCATTAACGACTGTGCCATCGAATCCACTGTCCGACCTAATAATTTCTATTTACTTATCTTTTCTCGGTCATCCCTAGGTTGTCCCCCTCCAGCTTTGTAACATCGCGTTACATTTTTTACTTGTATTTTCATTGTTCGATATTAAAAAAATATGATAGCGTTTAATATCATTGACGTGTCATACAATGATGTGACATTTCTGAACTATATGATATTAAATGATTATACGAATAAGATTTGATTATTTATTTTTTTTTTATTTTTATTTATTTATTCACCAAAATATTACATCGAGACTTACATCGACGTAACACCCTAAGAGGTAGACATAGCTACCT
>JARPRH010000086.1:18804-32382 GCA_031763665.1 Calameuta haemorrhoidalis | reverse complement strand
ACATATTATTGTTAAACAGTACTCTCCAATTTCATTTTCTCTTTAAATTGTAAAAATAATAAAATGTTTTATTTCTAGCCCAATGTCTTTTGTTTTGCAACCAAATTGTCATTTATTACAAACTGTTTCACCTACAACAAACGTAGAATGAAAAAAAAAAAATTAAAATAATACGCACGCAGCGAGACCCGAACCAGCAACCTTGCGCTTATTAACCTGAAGCGCTGCCCACTCGGCCAACCGCTCACTGCTTCCTATGCTTACATCCAAGGGATATACGGTACTCGCATAATTTCAAAATTGATTTCTCAAAAACTGCCGGCCATCTAGCGGAATGACTTTGCTCATGTGTCATTGGGGTCCTCTACTTTATGTACCATAAACATGAAAAAAATCGGTGACCCGGTTACCTGGCCCTCTCCTTGTGAAACAAATATTCAAAGTCCAAATTAGATATAGAAAAAGAGCATATAACGCCGGAAAATATAGATAAGAGAAAATATACGAAATTAATGCGACAAGACTTTCTCGACGGGAAGACGACCAAGCCGGGGACGCCGGTTCCCTAAAGCTTCAACGTGGTCGAGAAGATAGTCGGCAACTTAGAAATTATATGACAATTTCAAATAATACTACATTTGATACAAAAGATAACTCTGTGGAAAAGAAAAGTTACGTAATATAAACGGGATCTGGCACTATCGTCCTTTTACTTAGAGGGACTGGAACGACATTCAGTCCCGGTAATCGAGAAAATGGCCGTCGAGACAAAGAGCCTAGATGGTTATTGTTGTGGATAAATTCAACAAAAGGATCTCAAAAATTCTGGTAGCGAAAGGTGCTATCCAAATACATCGAGAACGAGATGGGCAAGTTAGTCCTAGGACTTCCTTCCTTCCGTTGGATATAAAATTGGCTATCGGCTTTCTTCGAACACTAACAATAAGTAACTGACTGAGTCGGAATTATGCACAGGCTGAAACGTTCCAAGCGTAAGTGAACGAGTCAGAATTCGTTGCTACGCGACGAGCTTTAAGGCTCCCCTCCATAAATTAGTAATTCCTAATTCGCACGATGGAGCGACGGCAAAATATAATAATACAAAATAAATAGAGCTAACGCATGATGGTAACCAGAGACGAGGCGCGTGGTGGCCAGAGTCTGAAGATAGGCGGAGCGGGCCGACCTGAGTGCAGGAGTCCTTAACGTGGTCCATCCCGAGTCCTCGGTACAAGCTGCAGGATCCAGCGAAGAGTGGGCACTGGTATCTTCTTCGGGAGCCACTGATAATGGGATCGCCAATGAACGTTCTGCGACTGGGCGGCAGGATAGAGTATATGATCTTTCCTCCTATCGGCGACACAAGTGGCGAAGGCTCTTTTTTGGCGACCTGTATGGGTGGCCGGCAGAAGTTGTGGAGGGATCCCATGCCGGGACTTGCTTGTTCCACGGAAGTCCTCCGGAACAAACAGTAGTTTGATCTAGCCTCTGTCGATCGCACGTCCGGTAAATCAGGAACTCTCCTTGGCAGTCCGCTTTGTGCTGGTGGTGAAGAACGTAGATTTGCCCATGGCGATACGGAAGACAGGGTAATGTGTATAGGGAACCTCCAAAAAAAATAAAAACATAAAGCAAAGAAGCAGAACAGAGATAGACATAAAAGAAGATAGGCGAAAAACAGTGCGTAATGATAAGCGAGATAAGCAAAAGCAGTTTTTGAAATGTCGGGTAACTGACGTCTGGAGAGTCGTTGCAGGCAAATCTTTTTTTTCGTTATTCCTAGCAGTCTTTGTTACTGAATTTCCTGAATTCACGTTACAGGATGTAGATTACATTTTTATTTGCATCAGATAAAAACTCTATCATTACTTCAACTGGGACTAGATAGAACTAATAAAAAACGATTGAAATTGAGAATTAGTTTTATCGTTTTTTATCGAATTCTATTGAATTTTTTAAGCAGGGATAAAATAATAAAGAATAAAGACCTTAAGCAGTATTTCGAAAAGCAAGGAAATTGAAGAAACCAATAAAAAAAGCGAGAATGGATACTGGGAACCCGAAGACAAGGAAATATGCAGCATCTGTCACAGAGGAAAAGAGACGCTACAACATCTGATGAGAAACTACGACAGAACACGTATTGAAAATATCAAGGGACTCGGTCAATTTTCGCGTCAAGTACAGGCAACTCGCCGTATAGACTCTTTACTCGAAGCATCTCTCGCGAAAAATGTGTGCGAAAAAGTTATTAATACATTCACTAGAGGAATCGAGGGTTCTAAATTGATTGCCATCAAAATCAATGAGATTGATGTACGAGATCCGGCCGTATTGAGATCGTGAGCGAGATGATTTTATTTCAAGTTCGTCGTCGTCATAGTCGCCGTCGTCGTGGAAGTCCAGGATGTCTAGGTGTTCCTCTCCACACTTTCCTGTATCTAGGTGTCGAAGGTGGAAGTCTAGGGTGTTTAGGTGTTCCTCTCCATAGTTTCCTGTGTCTAGGTCTCGGATGTGGAAGTTCAAGTTGTTCAGAAAAGTACGCAACGAACGACATTTTGGCATTTCGCTCATACCATAGTATCCTCTCTGTTGTTCGTATGGCCTGATGCACAGAAATAATCTAACACACGGTCCCCGAAAACGTAATTAAATAGCAGTAGTAATGTAAAAAAGTAGCAAAAACATTATAGGAAATTTTTTAAATACAATATAAGTCATGGGCCAGTGCTAGATCATATAATAGGCAGATATGTATTGACTTATGTACTTGGCATTAATAATATGATTTCAATACTTCTTGTTAAAGGAATTCACAGCAGTCATGTACTTGGCGTAGTTTTTTACACGTAAGTGTTTTTTAGGGAGTTGCAATTAGACTGGGCTGAGTACCAGTCTTCGAGTGCCGTGGCAATCAGAAAAGCTAGTGTCGCAACTAGCCGCTATTTGCAATTGCCTCCGCTTTATGTTATACAGGGTGGAGCAAAAGTTAATTAACCGTTTTGTATATTATATTATTGTATATGCGCATGACTTTTTTTGATAGCATTAACTGACTTTTGCTCTTTTGAAACTTTTGCTCCACCATATAGAGATTTAATTTGTGGGACTGTGCTGGCCTATTTTGACGTATTTATGGTGTCCAATTGGTCGGCCACAGTTGGGTCCGATTTTTAAATATTTGGTTTGAATTTGTTTCATATAATTGATCTGCCATTTTGAATTTTAAATTTGTGCTGTTAGATTCGAATTCAGCGAACACAAAAAGTAAGATCACGATTTTATAAAAAAGTTATTTTATTAGAACCTATATTTAAAATGTTGATACTGTGTTATGTTACGGAATACCTGCAATTGAATAATGTAAAAGAAAACATTAAATAATTTTAAAGAAGATCATTAAATGAGATGATTGGATCTCTGTCTAATTTCCAGTTGTATCATTGTTTCAAAAGCACCTAACAATACATATATTTGCAACAAGTTTGTCACTGTATTATTTTCTAAATGAATTTCAGTTTCCTGGAGGTAGTGCAATGGAGTCTGGAAAGATTGTAAAGGGCGATCGTATAATTTCCATTTGTGGACAAGATATGCGTGAAGCTACTGTAGAAGATATTGCTTTGCAATTAAAGGTTTCAAATCCGGTGCAACTGAGACTGGCCAGGTACAAACCGGCCAAGCAATGACAGGCATGTATTAACGTTATATTCAGTATTTTGTGCATGTTTTATGCTCCCTGTTTAACATGCTTTATAATATATTAAGATATGTTAAATATTCTTAATTAATTTTTCGAATACTTTAAATACTTACAGAATATTATTAAATACAATGATATATATATATATACATAGGAGTTAAAGCGTATGAGTTAGTTCCTATAAGAAATATTTCACATTTTAAAGATTTGATGTAATTTTCTCCAGTATTTATTATATATGCATATGAGTAGCACTATATTACTTTCATACAAACTACATAGGTAATAGCTAAATTCATAACTCATAGTCCTGCCATAAAACGTTAAACATGTACAAATATTTAGAATTATGAAACTGTTACTAGAGAAAGAAAGAATTAACGCAGTAACTAGTTCATAACATCTTCTTTAAGGAAATTTGTAAACAGCTGCTTAGACAGCAGATCTTCTGAAATTAAATAATTTATGACTTTATTATGTGACACAACGAGTCGTCAATTATGTGGAATATGTTTGAATTTTCATTGTTCTATTTACGTAGAAAAAATTATTTATTCTTAAAAAACCATTAAAGAATGGTATTTTATTCTAGCTAACTATTAACTTCCATAATTTTCTAATTTAATTATTCACAGAGTTTCATCCTGTGAAGAAAAGTGTCTTTTATAGTATGTGTTTTTTTTTGTTCATGCAAAATGACGAGCAGTTACCGTGCTCACCAGGTCGGCGCAATGCTTTAGCCGCAGTAAACGTTTGTTCTCATAAATCAATAACTTAATTTTGTTAGTGAATGAAAAAAATATATGAATATACTAATGTATGATAAATGAATTCCGCAAATTTGAAAAAATTCGATCGACACCTTTCTTTAAAAAAAAATACCAAAATTAAACCAGTTTATAACACAACTGATACAGTTCGCCCTTAATAGTTGATTACTACAGCTCTCTAGCGACTTACCGAACATTCAATTATTAAATCTGAATAAAATATGTTTTACGATGACTAAATTTAGCAACGGGTCACAAAATGACTATTAGTTCTATAAAGAAAGTCGCAATCGTGTTTGTTACGTACACATGTGTCGTTCATTCCACACCCGCTCTTTCCAATGTGTCCGTACGTGACAGAAGACAATCATCTTTGAGGACCTATACATTTTAGCCCCCTGTTTGCCATTAATCTCTGGAAAATCTTTTACAAATGCAAGAATTTTTGGACATAAGATAGAAATACGCCCTCATCCATTTAAATGTTTTTCGGGTCGGTGAATACGAATTTGTGATTAGATTTTTAAAATGCAGAATATGCCAAATAGAAATTGTCGATATTTCAATATCTTAATTTGTTCATCTGCTCGTTGTATTAACAGAAGTTAAATGAAATTATTTTTAAAAAATGTGATCTGTGTTTAATGAAAATAAAAAAAATATTGATTCTGAGGTCGCTAATTATGATTTTGAAATAAATTAAAAAAGTTATTGATAAGGGTCAGATTCGTATTCAGCGACATCGAAATCTGTATGCATTGGTAACAAATTCTTTATAATAAATTCGTCTTTGTATATAAGCATTTACAGCTATTGAAATGTTGTGCGAGATTTTTAGGAGGTTTATGTACTGTGCAGGTTTCTTTATAGGAAATAACACTTATCTTTAAAATAAAAATAATCTTGATATATCACTTTGTTTCTATGTATTTCTCTTACACACACTCTCATAAATTTTTACAATATTTATTGTTGATCCACAGATGACAGAGAATGTATGTCTCTATCCTTTCCTTATACTAGTTTCTAGAAGAGGGAAAGAGATAGCTAGAATTACATTACAGTGGATTGGACGATGAGTTCGGTGATATTGTAGACCAGCAGAAAATAAGGATGATAATAATTCTTTATTATCTTTGGGAGAGATCTCACTCAGGCAGCTGCTAATCTCGATGACGTTGGGAACTGATTATTTTGCAAGCTGGTGTTTGGAGATTAGGTGGAACTGTACTAATGGCAATTCTATTACTTTGCTACTATTTTTATTGTGTTTGCCGCGTGACAGTTGACAACGCTTGAGAACTTGTTTGTTTTTATTTCAGTTGCTATGATAGGTTTTGGATTCTTAGAAAGTTAAAGATAATAATCTCTAATCTCATGATTGTCACTATAACTAATTTCAAGGGAATTACATAATACAACATAGGCTTACGACATATCCATCATAGAGGAAGATGATGGTAGGAATAAATGATAAAAGATTAAGGGGTATAAGAATAGAAAGTTATACGACATATTCGAAGTATAAAAATTCACATTTTTTAAAATCATTTTCAAACCAACGATACATCATAATCGTTATTTTTATCAAATAAATTTTATACAATCTTATACTATAGGTCTTAAACTTTAATTTAAGTGCTTGCGAAGATGTTTATGTTAATATGGATGAAGGTTACGATAAAATATGTCCGGGCGAGTTATTTCGGCTTTGCTCTTAGGAGGGTCAAACAGAGTTTGATGATCATCATATCATGGACCACCACATCCTACCTCGACAGGATGAGTCATCCTTGCGCATTCGTATATCTTAAATAAGGTGTTACCTTATTTAGGAAGAATGGTTATCATGTCACGATTAGTGACACTTATCAACAAATGAAAGACACGGTGTATCTTATTGTTAGTCGGACGGACTATAGCTCCTCCTTTCCTTTGGTCCCATGGGCTATGAAAAATACACGTACTAGCTTTCAAAGAACCTGCATCACTAAATGCGTTAATACCAATTTATTGATCTGCACGGGTCTTCACATTATCTTTTGTCACGTGCCGTGCCTCTCTTTCAAAGTGTGGCTCGTACACACACGTCTATGAATAATAGAAACACCGGCGAGAATCAAGAATGCAACCAAGGCATCACACGATTTCTAAGATGCTAACCGTGGCATTTTGTGAGGAAGTCCGCTTCCGGTCTTATCACGCCAAGAACGTACCTAAACGTGTGAACCGAAAATTTCAGGATTTACGCGTTTGGATAAAACCGCTGAGTTAGTAAGATTTGCCCTCGCCGTCCGTCCACTTTTGCGGAAAGTGGAACGGATCAGCGAGTGCAAAAGTTAGTCTCCAGATACACACCAGAGCGCATAGTTCGGGCTGGAGTAGCTCCTCACTAATTGCATCGCGCGGCGGCTATTATTCTCACGGGAGTTCCGCGTACTGTTAACTATCGCCGTGTGTAAGTCGATAAGGCGTATCGAGCCCAAAGAGTTGCACGCATAGCGTATCAGCCAAAGTGAGAGTAGATGTTAGTATTTTCATTCTGCCACGAACAATATTGTCGTGTAGTTTTAAGTGATTATCAAGCAAAGGAGCCGAGCTGTGAACGGAAGGGTCCACGCGACCAGGCAACGTGGGCGTCCACGGTTACGCGACGAATAAGAGCATGAGAGTGAGTACGCAAGAGTGAGTGTGGACGCGATAGAGCGAGACCTCCTTTGTTAAATTAGCTTGTAAGACCATCTGGCATTTTCATAAATATAATTAACCTCTATTCTTTAAGCAAATTGGGTTGTAACAATATATTGGAATCAGTTCAAAGGGAACATCGAATTTTTTTTTGATTTAAATAAACCATACATTAATTCCTCATCCCAACTACGATCCGACGGACCGGGCCTGTATAGGACGGCAATCAGGAACTTACCCAGAACAAAAATAAAAATAAACTTCCACGCTTAGCGCGGGAGATTAGCTTGCTAGACGTGTGACTAACGCCCCGCACGTCACACTTTCACGAATTGTCTAGTTATAAGTGGAGCGTGAAATAGTAACGTCCTGTTATTCCATTCCACTAGGATATGGTGCTAAGAATTATTCCTGCAATTATTTTTCTAATACCTAACTTTCCTGGCCATGCGTTGCTCTTATACATATAGCGGCTAATTGCGTTCTCAATCCTCGCATATATATTCAGCTGAACGGAATATAGTCATGGTGCAACGTGGTACATCTTTCATGGAATCATACTTGGCACCAGTTAGTGATTTTTCAGATTTTTGTGAGCGAATTATTTGAAACCGCTATACGTACTTGGCATTATTTTTTACATTAGACATGTTTTTGCGGGGGATTTCATTACTTTTTTTTCGAACTGTTTTGTATAAAAATTAAAATAATCACATATCCGCTTTCATTAGGATTGAGGAAAAGAGTTTTCTTTAAACACGTATTTCAGTATAAATATACATGTTCACCTTAACTGAATTTATCTTTTGGTTAAATGGCCGTGTACAGTCGAAAAATTATCATTTATATCGATATTAGTCTACTAATCTAAAGCAAGACTTGTAAAATCATACTTTATCTCTTACTACTAATTTTAGAGAAGTTTTCACTCATGCGAAACCTTTTGAAATCATATAGATTCGTGAAAATAAAACTTACTGTTTAACTTGTTATAAATAGGAAGGTTCGTCGTGTAAAGTAGGCTGTCGTAATAAAACCTTCACAAGTTCCTTGGGACTATTCGTATTTTTCAAAGCAGTGAGAAAATATAGATACCTCGTAGATAACCTCGTAGATACCTCAATTTTCTAACACAATTTTACGAAGCTGTAAAACCGACTAGACGTTACCGACCACCGATTTTGTTATATATTTTTGTCACTAGAGAACGCAGCGACGTTTTTACAAAATAAGTTAGCTTTGCTCTTCTTACTTTTCAGTTTAGTTCATAGATCAGCCTCACGAAAGCCGACCACGTTTTTTTTTATTCTCTAATGTAATAAAGTCATTTATACCATTACAACTATTTAATTGAAGCCAGACCTTCCTATCAAGATCCCGAACCGGCTCACAAAGAGAATGTTTTCGTTTATTACACAGATAGTAAATCCGATCCATATATTTTAGTGCCATATCTATAATATATCCCTTCCGTATCACCCTGGGCTTCCACGTTCGATAACTAGATGCAAGAAACTACGAAGAGGAACACCTGGACACCCCAGATTTCCATATTCGATAACTAGACCTAAGAGACTGCGCAGAGGAACACCCGGTCCCCTGGGAATCACACGTCTGACATCTAAATCACAGGAAACTACATCCAGCGTAAGGAACGCATATAACATACACACATGTGATCTAATTCGCTGCACACAATGCTAGTTCTGCTCAGTGTACGAGATAAAAGCTAAAATAATTTTATACTGTTGCGAAGGCAAAATTATATGGTCTGAAAATTCGTTGTAAACGGTGGTTTGACACTACTGAGCGGTAACGTGTTGTGCCGTAACGTCTCGGTGACGAAGGAGTTCGTTTGAGAGGTTAGGGCTTAGAGTAATTTTTGGGATCTTTGCCGGTTAAGGAGCTGGAACTCGCGTGAATATAGTGTAACAAAAGGGTTTATCAAAATGATACTGAATTTTGTACAGGGTTTCGACATCCGTCGACTTAAGAATAGGCACCGTTCGGCATTAACTTATTTCCTGTACCGAGTCCTCCACGAGACCACCCTATCCGTTCGGATTGCAATTGAAGACTGACCATTCTCGGATGTACAGCCATAAGCTGGACTTCCGAAAATGTGATTATTGTGCGATTTTTTCGATTTCCGCTCCTCGGTTGCCAGGCCGTCTTTAACCCTGACTTAGCGCATTGCTGCACGCGCGGACTGCGGCCTGGCGTTTCTCGAGGGAAACAGGAGACTTCCGGTATAACAAACGTCTCGGTGACGAAGGAGTTCGGTCGAGAGGTTAGGACAAAGAGATTTTAGGGATTATTAGTGATTAAGAAGTTAGAACTTGCGTGAATATAACAAAACGGAGAAGATTTATTGAAACCAACTAGATAATGAGTACAGTAATTCGACATTCGTCAACTTCAATAAAGTATAGGTACCGTTCGGTAATTGCCTATCTCCTATATCGAGTCTACTCCACGAAACCATCTTATCTGTTTGGTTTCTAATCGTAGAGTCCCTAGTTTTGGAGGTGCAGCCATAAGCTGCACTTCCGAAAATTGCGTTGAATATGCATTGGTTGCCAGGCCGGGTTCCGTTCTGTCTTGACGCATTCCTACACAGACTTCTTGGCATAGCGAACGCGGTTTTCTTAGAGTCGGGAGACTCCCAGCGCAACATCCCTTCCCCCTTAAAGAAAATCGCGCAAGAGATTTTTCTCGCTTCGTTAATATACGTTCCCCTCTTTTCTGCTGGACTCGGGCGAAGACTCCATTCATTTTTCGGATACATGATTATTTTAGTACATGTTTTCTTTAATCTTCTTTAGGTTGTCTGTCAATACCATTGGTCTGGTCACGTAGGTCCTGATCGGTAAACCGAAAGTTCTTCGAGCGTGCTCCGCTTAGTACAGTTCGCAGGCTTGGCTCCCGAGAGGGTTCCTATTTCCTCGTAGAATATACCTGGACGATTGGCAAAGGTGGTCACCGTAAACACCTTTTCCGCTTGTCTGGAGTTTATGCGGCTCACTATTCGCAGGACGGTTCTGCAAGAGGAATAGCGCGTTACCCGAAACTGACTTGACCGTGGGATTGTCCACGTAATGAAAATTCTTGTCTTTCCCCGTTTCCTTTTTCCGCTTCTTTCGGTCGTGGAAGGCTCTCGAGGGCTGATCCTGTTTTCGTGCATTGATGATAATTCACGGCATGGAGCGCATTTACGAAGCGATTTATGGTGAGGGAGCGGCTGTAGGGCCCGACGTATTGCGACAATTGGTGAGTGTTGCCTTCTGTCTTCTTGTTTTCCCATTTTACGGACGGCTAGATCGGTTGTCTCAGACAGTTTTTTCTCTAATTTACTCTTTCCTTCTATTTTTAGGAATGAATAATCATACCCTGTCGCAGGAGGAGCCGACGACCCGATTAATTGAAAATTCTCATGCGGAAGGTTCTGGAGGCCCGCCGACCACGCGAGAGATGCCGTCGAGCGGCCGGAGTCCTGTGGGATTTTGAGGATTTCGATGACGACAAAGCTCTGCCCAACTTCCTGGGTCTTCGTCACCTCTTTGTGCAGAGGTGTCCGACATGCGGGCGAGAAGTGTAGAAAGGTCAATAAATAGTGTCTGCCCGTTATCTCCGCGCGCCGTATTTTAAATAGTTTCCTTACGTCCTCCGGGTGCTTCCTTATCCTGGCTCCTCCCTAGTATTTCGTGAATCTTTTTAGGCAGTTTGCGTGAACTAACATAGTCTTTCGATCCATTTTTAAGGTGTAGTTAATCACCGAATTCCCTGCGATTACCTTGTAAGGGCCTACCCAGTTCGGGGTCAATTTCGCTGAACGTACGGCTTCGTTATGGAGTAGGACCCTATCTCCTATCCGGTATTCTTCTGATTTCGCTTTCCAGTCGTAGGCCAGTTTCGACCTTTCTTTGGCGTAGCGTGCGTTATGGCCATTTTACAATGCAACTGTACACGGGACACGGAACACGTAACACGGCGCGGTATACAAGTGTATTTTTGCAAAATTCCATTGAATTCTCCAATTAAGAATGAGAAACTCGGGTTCAAAATCGGTTTTACTAAATCTCTACGATTTTGGCAATGTTTCGTGCATAGCAACAATACGGAATACGGTAACTAGGGTCTTCGTAGTTTACGGATCACGGAATGGAGCATCGAGCATGCCGTGACTCTCCCGTTCCGTGCATCGTAACGGCTTACGTGAAAAAAAAATTGCCCCACCAATATTTTTATACGTGACATGTCATTACCTGTTAATAAGGCGAAGCAGAAGTGCATGAAAGAGCCAATAAGCTCCAAACTTTATTTGTTAAAGGATTCTGAAAAACAGACGAAGGCAAAAAAAGCTACTAACGTGCAGCACCTAGTGATCCAATCCATCGCACTGCTTCGACATAAAACTCTTGGAATCAACAAACTAACTTATAATTTAGAGGACTTCTTCTACCTTTTAAAGTTAGTGCAGCGGTGTTAATCCCGCTGCTGCACCGGCTCCTATTTTTTCTGACAGAGTACGTCTCGCAGTGATATTAACCCCACGCCTAAGTCGTCACCTACATTATTACCTCATAGAACTTATCAGGAGAGGGTATTAATTCCCTCTCTACGGTGCAACTGTGAATTTTTTCTTCACGACTCGAATAGGTATTAATCCCCATTCCTGGTATTATATAGGTGTTATTCCCTGATTTTCTGCTATAACGGACTGTCCTTAAGAACAGCCACGGGCAGGTATTAATCCTTACACTTGATCTGGCTCCATCCTTCAGCTAGGAGAATAGTGAAACTGTACAATTGCTTTTGACGCTAAGAATAAATCGTCTATTATATTCACTCTGTGTTCTCAACAGTGTGTGCTTGCCCTACTCATAGAAGGATAAGAATCCACGAAGTATCAGGCAAGGTCTAATACGTTATAATATAATGTTTCTTACAAAACAGTATTCTACTTGATCCGGCAACACCTACCTCCTTAGGATAATTATAAAAAATTACCAACCGCTGGCCGTGAAAGGGCCCCTGGGAGCCTGAAACGCCGCTGCTACCAGGCTTTCTGCTGCTCCAGCCTACCACGTTAGGAACTGGGTAAGGGGGTTGGGGAGCCGGCCATACTGACGAGGGGGTGGCGCCATAGTGTGATAGGGGGAACTCTATCGCGCTGTGCTCTAGGGCTAGTAGTGGGGGATTTGGCATAACTTCCCACAGTGGCCCGTGTCTACTAACATCCATCGCAAAAACGGAGGATAGGGAAAGAAGGGACCACGGGCGTAAAATATAAAAGATATAATTACTACAAAGATAGCGGATACACGAAGAAAGAAATATAAATGAAATAAAAACCAAAGCAAGAAAATAAACCAATAGCAAACAGAACTAGAAATGCACAATAGGCTTAAATAGGTATGCAAATTAATAACAAACGGGAGCTCGCAATGTCGCAACACGCTGCAATTATAAACTGTAAGGTGGAAGGGGGGAGGGGGTAGTGTAGGGTGATAAAAGGGCTGGGGGTCTTACTGCCACTAAATATTAGTCTCAAAATAAAAATCGGGCCCCAGCTAACTGTTAATCTGACAAAAGACGAAATACCTACACAAATTAGATAACCAAAGCAATTCAAGTGTCTTGCGACACTAAAGAAAATTTGTATAAGATATGGAAAATGAATCCGACGAATTTAGTATTAAAAAATGAATACAAAAAATATGAAAAAATCCTAAATAAAGTCATTAAAGACGCAAAATACAAATTTGAGAATGATGAAATAAAAAGAAGCATTGACAACCCAAGACAGTTATGGAATATTATCAATAGTAAACTTGGCAAAAACTCACAACTAAGTAAGTCAGTTGCCCATTTAATTGTAAATAACCAGAAAATAGAGGACAAAAATAGTATAGCGAACCAAATTTTTAGATCTAGCTTTGACACGGTTGATCATAACAAACTTTTAGATAAATTAGATAGATACGGGATAAGAGGTAATGCCCTTAATCTAATAGAAAGCTATCTCTCAGATAGAAAACAATGTGTTAGAATTCAAGACTGCAAAAGCGAATATAAAGAAATATCTATTGGTGTCCCGCAAGGGACCATTTTGGGACCATTATTTTTCATCTTATATGTAAATGATCTACTGAGAGATATGCAAAGCGATAAAATTGTGTTTTACGCTGATGACACTGTTATCATTGCCAGTGATAACACATGATGGTCAGCGCAGCACAAAATGAATAAATATCTTAGTAAAGTCGCAAAGTGGGTTACACTGAATAAACTGTCATTAAATATCAGCAAAACAGTGTATATAACTTATGGTAGCTACCGTGATAGTGTTCCAGAAACTTTAGATATTAAAATAGGTAATAATACGATAAAAAGAGAAGAAAGCTGCAAATATCT
>JARPRH010000086.1:0-12478 GCA_031763665.1 Calameuta haemorrhoidalis | reverse complement strand
TTATAAAGAGTGCGTGTGTGTGGGTGTGAGTAAAAGAGAGCAAATAGAATTAAGGACACTTAGAGTGTATGATATAGGAAAATACAGCACGATTCTCTAATTTTAAGAAATTCAAGTGTCAAGTTTCTTTCAAAGACGCCTGCCCAGTGCATAAACCCTAAACAAGTCTCGTGATTAGGAATCCTTAAACATCACGAAACGTCTCAGTATATACACGAGAAAAACGTTTAAACTCAAAACAATTCGTACGAACTGGGACAGTTTCAAAATGGAGCTTAATGATTCATACGATAAATTCCTAGAAAATGCATACGAAAGTCCCTCTCCGAGCAATAAATATGATTTTTTTGTCAACATCATTACCAATGCATTAATTAATAGCAACCCAAAATCACGAACAAAAAAATAAAAAAAATAGCTCTACAAATCCTGCTCCATGGTGGAATGTTCCTTGCAACCGAGCAAAAAAAAATCGCAAAGCCGCCTATGACAAATGGAAAGATAATAACTGCTTATCCGTTCTGATAGAATATAAGAAAGGTAATCCATGGGTAAATCCCGATCCCTTTGAAATACCATCCTGCAAAGAAAATGAATTTTTTAACATGCCCTTTGATATTGCCGAGTTCAACACCGCAGTAAATCCGAAAGATAACAAGTCATCTCCTTGAATCGATGGCATCGACTACGAAATAATAAAAAATCTCCCAATAAAATATCACCTTCTCCTTCTTGATATTTACAATGATATGTACCAAATAACGATTACCCCAGCAGCTGGAAGAACTCCTTTATCCACTTCATCGACAAACCCAACGGCAAGGGTGTTCGCCCCATAGCCTTAATCCCTTGCCTTTGCAAACTATTTGAAACACTCAATAAACACAGACTTCAATGGTGGTGTGAATACAATGAACTTCTTCCACCAAGCCAATCAGGCTTCCGGAATAGAAAGTCTTGCATTGACAACCTTGTAAATCTTTCTCTTAATGTCAACGAATCTTTTATGAAAAACAAATCACTCCTTACAGCTTTTCTGGACGTAAGAGGGGCGTTCGACAACGTCAACTGCGATATTCTCCTAGAGAAGCTTGCCAACATGAGTTGCTCTGCGAAGCTAGTCAATTTTGTAAAATTTATCATACAGGAAAGACATATTTATACAGATACAACCGGCCAAAGCTACAGACTTGTAACCAAGAGCGTCCCTCAAGGTGGCGTCTTGAGCCCACTCTTGTATATCTTATATGTTATGGATATTTTAATTGGGCTGCCAAAAAGTATAAAAACTTCGCTTTTCGCCGACGATATAGCCGTCTACTCCAATCTCTCCCCATTTCCAAAATCCCGCAGCTCTGTTGAAAAAGCAGTGAATACCATAAAAAGCAATTTAAATAGCATAGGACTAGATCTAGCCCCCGAAAAACCCGTACTAATTCAGTTCAACAACAAACGCATTGACCCGGGTCAAACCTCTATTACTATTGACAACATTGAATTCAAATCCAGCGAAAAGGTGCGTTTTCTAGGTCTTGTACTAGACTATAAGTTTAGCTTCTCTGCACATATTGACTATGTGTATAAAAAATGCAATAAGGCAATTAATATAATCAAATTTCTTTGCGGAACGTGGTGACGCTCAGATCCCCAAACCTTATCTACACTTTATAAAAGCTTTGTTAGACCCATTATCGAATATGGTATTTTTATTTATTTCCCATCACAAAAAACTCTCCAACAAAAAATCGAGAGAATTCAATACGCAGCTCTAAGAGCTGCCCTCGGATATCGAATCTCAACTTCAAATAATGTCATAATCTCTGAATCCAAACTCCCACTAATTACCCACCGAACGGAATTCTTAGGTAAATGCTTTCTCACCAAAGCCATTTCGAATAAAAAATCACTTACGCACTCAACGATCAAAAAAATACAATTCGATTTTAACACAAAAAATTTCAAAAAAGAAAGCGCAAACTCATAGACCACTGCATACAGCAAACTCTCAGCGATATCAACGATCAATGTATTCCTTACGGTTTATACGCATACGACTATAAAACAATTATCACAAGCTTACCCGTAAATACAGCTCTAGGGAAAACTTTAGGAAGAAATGAAAATCCGAACATTGTCATAAATAACTACCTCAAACTAGAAAACACAAACGCCATATATATCGACGGCAGTAAATCGGCAAATTCAAAATACACAGAAGCCGCTTGCATCTGTACAGACACAGACAAAAGCATAACGATCACAATCACTAAAGCAGCGTCGGTATATACTGCAGAGTGCGTAGCAATTTCAAAAGCCTTGGATATTGTCTTAGATAGACCTCACTAAAACTATATCATCTTCTCTGACTCCCTAAGTGCGCTACAAAGCCTACAAGCGACAAACCTAAACACATTCATCAATCCTCACGTTCTTGAAATCAAAAAGAAATTTAACGTTGCCGCCACACTTAATCCCAATTACTCGGTGAAGTTTGCATGGATACCGTCACACATAGGCATAGTTGGCAACGACATAGCTGATGCACTGGCAAAAACAGCCGCCTCACTACGCACTATGGGGAATATAACCATACCATATAGTGATTTTTACGAGAAATACAGAAAATGCTCGAAAAATCAAACAATAACTGTAATAACAGAAAAAGGTCAAAAAAGCGGCAAAAAATAATTCGAAAATTATTACAGAGATATCCCAAAACCTTGGTTCCATGGTACTCGGCTAAATCGTCGTCAAATTGTGACCATAAACAGATGTAGGGCCAACCATTACACTTTGTCAGCATCACTAGCTAGGGTGGGCATAACAGACTTTGCCAAATGCCAATGTCAAAGCGAAGATCAAGATCTCAACCACATACTTCGCAAACTGAAATTATACCTACCTCTCACTATCGGTGTTATACTGGCAAAACCGAATATAGAAGCATGTAAACACATCTCCGATTTTTTCGAAAAATGTAACTTACTCGTTTAAAAGAATTTACGTAACAAACTAAGATTATCTCTCCAATGTATCTACTCTTGTAAAACAACATATGTAATTTTCGACAGCTATATAAGTCTCAAAGAGACTTGAATGCTTAAAATAATAAAAAAAAAATGTACTTTGTACGTGAAGCTACCGTTCACACCGAATTTCCAGTTAGTATAAGGCTGCTTTCACAATAGTATAGAATTATTAAGCCTTTAATAGCATTCATGTGGAGCACGTGTATATAGATGCACGTATGTGTGTGCTTCGCATAATTCCTCATATTTTAGGTGACAGTTTTTAGAGTTATAGGATGTCCAGGTGCTCCTTTCCGTAGTTTCCTGTATCTAGGTGTCTGACGTGGAAGTCCAAGGTGTCCAGATGTTCCTCTCTGTAGTTTCCTGTATCTAAGTGTTGGACGTGGAAGTTCAACGTGTCCAGAGACGTGTGTAACTAGCAACGCTTTGGCGTTTTGCTCAAACTATCGTATCATCTCTGTTGTTTGCACGGCCTGAGGTACGTAAATAATCCAGCACACTCTCTTCTCTTATGTTTACCACAGGGCTTCAATAAGCTGGACACTATTAAATAGGTTTATATGCATTCAAGATTACATTTTTTTTAATTTGTATATATATTTATGCATTTCTAGAAAAATGGACCTACAAATTAAATTTATATGCCATTGAACATTTTCGACGACGTAGTACATTTTTCTGATCAGCGAAATCACAATGCATTTACATCTTATATCTGTAAAAATGTAGATATCTGTGCTTAAAGCTTGTATATCAGGTTGAACAACAAAAAGTTGTCATATCTCCCAAAAAACACTTATGTGTAAAAAACTACGCCAAGTACAGAAGTGCTGTGAATTCCTGTAACAAAAAGTATGGAAATTGTTACGTAGGCTGTAGTGGCTAACGAGGCCTTTAAATTTGATAACTATAATTTAGAAGTAGCCAAAAGAAAAGAAACGATCGGAGGTAACGTGAATAAAATTTAGTGAATTCCGAGCCAGGAATTCTAAAGTACTTACTTTGCCCGTACTAATTGTTTTCTAATACTATATGTTTGTCATTAAGCTTTTACCGTGATTATTTTTAATGAGTTATTGTTAGTATGCTCTGTATGAAAAATTTACACTGGTATTGTATCAAATTTATATCAAGAAATGCACGGACCCGCCAAATAGTACTCAATAAGGAATTACCTAAAGTTTTATTAATTATGAGATCACTATTAAATCATAATTAAATAGGAGAAGTAGTAGTAATGTAAAAGAGTAGCCAAAACGTTATAGGTACTTTTGAAAATACAATCAAAATGATGAGCCAGTGCTAGATCATATAATAGGAAATCATGTAGTGACTTATATACTTGGCCTCAATAATATGATTTCCATACTTTTTGTTAGAGGAATTCACAACACTCCTGTACTTCGCCTAGTTTTTTACACGTAAGTATTTTTTGGGAAATCTATTTTACCGTAATCATACGTGTATATTGGAAGAACTATTCTTTGTCATGTTCCTTCATTTCAAGAAATAAATTTCAATATTCGCCTTGCTGCTTTCTCAACCTATTTATTGTTCGAACTCTCCATCTATGACTTCTTGTTCGCAGCCATAAAAGTAAAGTCAGTGCAAGAAGAATACTATTGTTTTCTTCTAAATCCCAAGTATATATTGGGACATATTTTTACGCGATCAGCCTCCTCGGGAGATGGGAAACTGACTGGCGCACAACTTTCGCGTTCCAGACAACCCAGGCTAACATTTCTAAACACTAACGATCATACGATTGGGCGCCAGGTTCCAAACGGAAACCACGTATCAATTCTGATCGGTTCGTCTATTCGTTCATGCCTTCCTTTGGCTAACTCAGCACCGCGGAGGCGGCGGGGTTCATTGGAAAACAAGGACAGTTTTCTAGAAACAAAATAATACCAAAGCTGTTTGTGTCAACAATAAGAAAATCGGTCTTCATTTCAGACTTTTACTTCGGACGTGATCACGCGCGTACAAAAACTCCAAATTTCACAATTTCAAAAATAAATAGCAGACCCAATAGGATCGCAACAAAAAACCACTAGGCGATTCACAACGTATTTGATACAATTCAACGCGCTAAAAAGTGGTGACGTTTCAATTCTACGTACGGTCAGAATAATTTAATACGAACCTATTTCGCGATCTATTCTGCACAGTCACAGTCATACAATCCAATACATATCTTTGAAAATTGGAGTACAATTTCGACTGACTTTCCTGACTTTTCTCAGATTTGAACCCCGAAAACCAAAACGGCTCAAAACACGACTCGCGTCGTTGACAGTCCAGGCAAGAAGACCAGGTTGTCTCTCTTTTCAATCGTAATCGGCAGCACCGGAGACGATCACCCTCTCTCCCTTATTCGCAACCATTTCTAATTGATCCTGTGACCCCAATTAGAATTCCCCAATATGGCACCACGCGCCCAAATTCGAAGTGTACCTTCGCGACAATTATTACAATTCGGGAATAGTAATAGCAGGCTGTCCCGCAATGGGCTCCTCCGTCCCATAGGAATCGCAAAGGTTCACCAGGCGTCCCCGGATCCCCAATTCGCGAGTCTTCGTTCTATTGTCGATAGCGGTGGGCCTCCTTCACAGGTTGTTGTGCGTTGCATCTGCTTCGTCGTTCGTAGGTCTCTATCACGCAGGATGAGTAATAGCTCCCTGCTAGTTATTCGGTACGCGTAGACCAGTTTATGTAGCTCGGGTAATATCGTGTGCAGAGTTGGTCATAGTCGCGAGATGATTGGTGAGGTGAGCGGCAGCGCGCGCAGCTAGGACCTCGCTGGTGCTCTGACGTTACTCCTCCTTTCGTCCTCGTTCCTCCTACGTCGATGATCCCTCGCTGGTTCTTCTCGAGATTCGGTAAGCCCGCGAATACAGTATTCGCGGCAGGGGACATAGCAAAAATCAAACAAAAGAATCAGAAACAGAAAATTCTAAATCGCGTTGGCCTTTGAGGTAGTGGGATCTCATCTGGAGTATTTTCTAAATACGCGTTTTCCCGCGTAACACTACAGTTCCCGCCGAGAACCTAACAGGGTAAGATCTACCACGTCATAACATCTAAAAAATTAATAGTATCTGTATTATAATTTCATGGCTCTTATGCGACTTACTAATAAGAAGCAATAGGAAATTGACAGAACATGCAAGAACATTCAGAAATTTTTACCAACGAATATGCATAATAAAATTTCAATTAATTTCTACGTACCTTTCACTTATTCTGTGTTCTGTCCTCAAGTTTCATCGCTTTAATAATTTGAAGTTAGCTTTCAACAATGTAGCATAATATGTACATGGGACATGGTACTAGGAACGCATTAAACTATATTTTCATCCACGCACGCGTTCGCGTTCGAACGCACGTTTGACGAGTGTGACTGGGCCCTTATAACGAGCAAGGCCTGCAAAACTTGTTATAGTATTTATACTGGTTTGCCCAGTAGTATAACATCAAACAACCCAGTATGTAATCGCTGTATTAGAAACTTGCTGTTTCCAATTCTAATATACCCAATCGGGTCTGTGCTCGGGCTTCGGAATTTGTTCCATGTCTAATTTTACGGACTTCAAATTGTATGCATAACCGAACGTACACAATAACATTGGATATAGAAGTGGGATATCCAATTTCTGCGTATCGCATTGGTTCTGTGTCTAGTCTTCCTTTGCGTCATCGAAACTGCATCCTATCCTTGATGAGTTAAATAATATTTTATTTTATTGGTACTGGCAATCCTTTTATTTGCCAGTAGGCATCACTCGTAGCAAACGAGTAACTGAAGAAAACGCACAACTCCCCTTTTGTGTATGCCAGCGTCAAAGTTTACAAATATGTTTGCACATTGATACCGATATCCTTTTCTTGCCACACTAGACAAACCTTGAGAAAGATTTTCACCTGGCACGGCCCAGTTCGGTGGCTGTCAGTGCTCTAAAGTAATACATTGCAGGATATGTTGGACGCCAGTTAATTTTAAGAACTAACAAACTATTCTTCAACTAATAATAATTGACTAACTAAGCTATGAGACAGTCGCAAGGTGGGTGATTGAATGACCCAAAGAAAAGAAATTGCGGAACCAGAGACATAGTATTCAAACAGAGAATATAAATTTATTAATTGGACTTAATGCATGATATCGACGGACGTCGATTACAATATTCCAAATTCCACAATATCGATTTTTAGTCGATTCCAATATCAAGATTCCCAACAGTTTCAATATGATCTAATTTTCAATAGGTTTCAGTTTCACAATGGTTCTAAATAATTCCAATTTTCATAAAAGATGTAGACAAATTACGAGATAGATGAAACTCCTCGAAAGCTGACTTCCTCGTACCTTGACTGACGAAATAGAGGTGTCGTAAGCGTTAGACGATGCCCGCTTTACCGGCTTACTTCTTGTATGATCAATTGGTTCGCGCAGTCAGTGGTCGAGCTAGCGAAATCAATACTCCGGCACCTGCGCATTCAACCCTCCAGTGTCTTTGTCAAACTACCGTATGTCGTCCCTTTATCGCTCTCACGCGATACTCTATATGAATAGACAATAGACCCACTAATTCGACAATTATTATTGACGTATAATAAATTAAATTGCAAGTAATATGAACTAATCTGCACTGCCATAAATAATACATGTAATATAAACTCTATTTACAAGCGGTAACGTCGAAGAGAAGGTTAAAATTATTTTCGTGTAACAATATCTATCTCGTTTAAGTCTTTACTAACGCGGAGACCGCCTTGACACTTTTTTGTAAGGGAAATCTTTAACGATAATTTTAAAAATAATTTATTCTTCGAAACTTGGAGTTACGTAAAAAGGTGATTTAAAACATTCATGATGTCTGAAATGAGATCATACTGAATGGCATAGGTTACGTGATGGAATGTCATATGACTACATGATATTATGCCAAACATGCACAATCAGATTACAAGATACATGTTATATGCATTATAAATGCATTCGCGCAAACGCTATTCTTTTTCGTCAACATTTTAATGTCCACATTCATCGGGAATCATAGTTTTCGAGACAGTGAAGTTGATTCTATAATTTTTACAAATAAAATTTAAAAGACATGAGATGTCCATCGGAATATAAACCTCCTATTTCACGCCTGGCCACTAGTCTAAAATTACGTAGCAAAGAATATCTTCGAGAGACTAATCTCCATGCAATATCCTATTTCGTGGATCCTTCACAACCTAAATTTGAAAGGTTAGTTGCAAATTTTATGATATTCAAAAAAGGTATGACCTTTAAGATTTCTGCATCCGCATTTTTCAAACTTCGTACAACGATAGCAACCAAACCATAACTCTGTGACGATAATTCTTGAGGCACTTTTTTTGTTGCATTTCTTGACTATATAAACGCGGATTCTTTCCAACAACAATTTCGTTCAAATCTTAAGGCATTTGTTAATAAATGAAGACGTTGGCTTGCCATAACTCCTAAACTATTGCTCTGAGAGAAACTATGTAATAAGTAGTATTATTCATTTTTTGATTATCTAATTGTGGATTTTCTCCCCACTGAATAATTAATTAATACTTTGTTCGCCGTAGTACCAAAACTATGAAATTTTAAAGAAATATAATTGTTTCTCGAGTCAGCGGAATGCGGGCAAGTGATAAAATTTAGATTAATCTTCTATTCACTTCTCAAATTTAACCAATTTGCGCATAGGTCGCACGTATACAAGGTGTTCTGAAACGACTTGACCTAAGGGGTACGGCGGTGTTCGGGAGATATCACAGATCCCGAAACTTTTGTCCGGAAGCTCTTAGTTTTTAAATGGGAGCAGGTTAAAGTTGATCAATCAGAGCTAGACGTAAACAGAAACCTAGCCACCTACGATCTCTCAGTTTTCTTCCCTCCCGTTAAGGATGTATGGCAGCTACTGTAGAGTCGTTACACAACTAACCTTGAAATTTTCGAAAATCGTATTTAAAGACTAGCTAAAACATTTGTAGTATTCATAGGACCTAAAAAGGAAATTGACTACAGCCCAGAGTAAAAAATATAGTACAGAAATAAGAAATCTTGATTTTTCACTGCAAAATTAATTGCTGATTTGATACATATTACTCCTGATGAAAACTCTCAAAAATCAAAATCGAAATATTGCAAAATAAAAATAAAACCATATCGTGTGGGTTTTTGGTGCATGCAGCATAAAACAATATCTCCTGAAATATTAGAAATAATTATATTCAATATTAACATTGTTTTTTTGTAATAAACATAATTGCTATATTTATATTGTCGAGACAAATCGACTTGGCAAAGTAGCAATTCCTAAATGTTGGTAGCACCATGCCCAGCAAATTTTCCGGCATCTGCTGGCACATGAAAATTATGTGCTGGTAGTAAAAAAAAAATGGCGACGCCGGTACAAAGTGACATCGAGCGATTCTGTAGAAAAGACAGAAGAATGACTGGAGAAAGGACGACGCATCGTAGAATTGCGACAATGAGATGATCATTTGTGTTGCCACATGTGCTCGCAGCTCTTATCGCTGCGATTCATTACAAATGAATACATGTTCCCCGTGTTAAATCATTCAACTTTGAATCCGTATATCTTAGCATCCAGGTGGGCAAACATTTTTCTTCTAATTTCAAAAAATGGTCGATATTTCCTCCATCATCTGTAAGTTTCAACTCGAAAAGTAGTAAATCATCCAATCGTCATACATCCTTAATTTCTCAGTGGCTATGATCGGACAGAAATCAGGCGAAGCCAAGGCTATTAGATGTCATTCACTGAGAACAGTCACACAATAACTGAAAAATGCAATATCCTATGATAATATAGGAAATATTAAAGATCTGTCGCAGTAGATACATCCGAAATCTGGCACCTACAAGTATTATGTATGTGACTTATTGTTAGTGTGGGCGATAAAATCGAACCGAAAAAAGTCATTTAAAAAGTCTTGATAAAAGTACGAGAGAAAGTACCGGAAAAAGTCCGGGTAAAAGTACCGGAAAAGATCCCGTCGTGTACGAAAAGTTCATCGAAAACGATTCTTCGAAAATTATTATTCTTCGAGGAAAAATCTTCGAAAGATAAAATTCTTCGGAGATACGCTTTCGCGAGATACAATTCTTTGAAAAAAAAAATAAAAATAGCTCGTTTGTTTATAGTGCAATTTTCCAAACACGCAGTATTCCAATTTCCTTACGGCTCTCGTCCATACCCTTTGTTTCTTATCATTGTTATTACAAGATCTGGCCTGAAATATTCTTGGTGAAACATCTGAAGTTTTCGTTGTATATCAATGTTGTAAAGGTTTTTTCAAACTCTATTGTTTCTCTTAAATATATAAAATAGTTTGTGTGAACAAAAACAACTAGAAAAACTTCCTCATAGTAAGACATGAAAAATGAGATTTTCTTAGATTTGTCAAAAACATATTATAGCAGTGAACTACCCCAAAATTGTTTTAGTTATCTACTGTAGAAACAAGTTTAGGGGTCCATTCTGCATGCGTGTCTTCCACAGCCGAAGACTCCCAGTCTTTATATGGCTCTTCAAAGTCTGAAGTATCTTCTTCTAAAATCTCCATGCCGTTGAAGTCATTTCGACCATGCATTAATAATTTTTGGAAGTTATCTGCCATTTGCTGCTCTATGTCATTAACCTCACTATCCGGAGTATTCATGGTTTGGAACACAAGTAATAGAAGTTTCATTACATTCAACGGATTTAATGCCATGTTTAAAACTAGTGTTACGATCGCTGGATTCGGAAAATCAAGCGACGTAAATCGAATTTGTAATTAAAGGGATGATTCGTTGGTTCGGTCTAATTTATCAACACTTCAACGTGTTAATACAAGGCCTGTCAAATTTTATTATTTAAAGTTGTGACATTCTCTCAAAATATGTCTTCGGGGATCAGGAAATATTCTATCTTTAAGTGATTCCTCAGTAGGTAAATCTTTTGGTAGTTTCGAAAACTATGAGAATCAATTTCCACGGTAAGTATTGAATAGATCTATTTTTTTCGTTAATCTGATATTTTATCGCGTCTAGATCCTTCTGGCTCGTTGGTTTTGTTTCTCTTTGAGTGTATGGTTTATCTAATTTTCTGCATAATTTACATAATTGAACTTACCTACCACTTCGTTTAAGCATAAGTCTGTACTTACTCACAAGGAACATCACTTTAGTGTCCCCTCCGTTTTTCATGAAACTCAACTATGTTGTAGCGCTCGAAAAATTAAGAAACACGTATTTTTTTTATCGGCAGAAAAACGGTTTTAGGGGGTGAAATCAAGCCCCAAAGTCCGGCATGTCGAGGGGTGATAATGCAGTTTCACCTAGAAGGAGTGGACAGATTTAAATGAAACAAAAACTAAAATGTTTCTCATCACGAGTAATGAAAAATACACCTAGACTTTAAAAAGAAATTGTCTTGTGTGGGGGTAAACCACTCCTCGATTATTCATTTTTTCACCCTATTTAAAAAACTTACAAATGGAATTTCATGAAACACGTACCATTTGAAAGAAGAATTAAAATTACAGTTTACATGTTTTTGCTTTTTTGCGGGAAAACATGTTTAAGGGGGTAAACTACCCCCTGCATACTGATGTATGCATTTCCATATAGGACGACTTCTCGCACAATTTAAAAGTGCAAATTAGTTTAAAATATCCTCGTTAGTGAGAGTCAATAAATGGTAAGTGAAAATTAATGTATCACCCGTAATTAAGGGGGTAAACTACCCCCTGCATACCTACTCCCTATATACCGATGCATGAATTTCCATAGTACACTAAATATTTTTAAGGGGCAATGCTTACCATTTACGCACCAATATAAATACTTCTTGGTAAATAAAAGAATACTTTAACATGCTGCCTGTCATTAGTGAGTGCAAAAACCAATTTATGGTACAAATTGTTTTACAATTCTTTTTCATGATTAATTGTTTTAATGCAAGTTCTATTTTGTTTCTCGATTGCTAAACACTTTTACACAAATATTCTTATTAACTACATATATAGCATACATAGCAAAGTATTCTTTTATTTACCAAGAAGTATTCATATTGGTGCGTAAATGGTAAGCATTACCCCTTAAAAATATTTTTTGTAATATGGAAATTCATGCATCGGTATATAGGTAGCAGGTATGCAGGGGGTAGTTTACCCCCTTAAACGTGATTTCTCGTAAAAAAGCAAAAACATGTAAACTGTAATTTTACTTCCTCTTTCAAATGGTACGTGTTTCATGAAATTCCATTTGTAAGTTTTTTAAATAGGGTGAAAAAATGAATAATCGAGGGGTGGTTTACCACCACACGAGACAATTTCTTCTTAATGTCTAGGTGTATTTTTCATTACTTGTGATGAGAAACATTTTAGTTTTTGTTTCATTGAAATCGGTCCACTCC
>JARPRH010000083.1:178431-189716 GCA_031763665.1 Calameuta haemorrhoidalis | reverse complement strand
AATTCATCATATGAGTAACATCTTACAAGCGAGCGTATGCTCCAATCTCTACATTCAAATGCGACAGTTCTAAATCTTACTGTACACGTTTTAATCATTGACTGCGTATCGATGGAGAGTATAAACTCACTCTTTAACATGCTCAGTGGAATAGCGACGAGCTTTTCTCACATTAGTTACGTATTATGCATTTGATATACTTCAAACGTTTAAACATAATGGCTAAATAATCGACGTTGCTTTTGAATAATCCGTCAGGAGGATTCCGAGATATTGTGTATGCTAGCTCTATTAATTTTTTTTACTTTTATTATTCACGCCGGGACTTCCTTTCGTCATTTCATCCACTCCCCTCGACCCTATTCCTCTTCGCATTGAACTTCGTTTCCCTCCTATTAACCTTTCATTTTTTCTTTTTTTTTCAATTTCTACCTTTTTCACTCAATAAAAAACTGTTAATTGCAGGAGTTAAAATTGTACTATAAATCTGAGTAACCAAGCTGTAAATAAATATAGTTTTTTAATTACATATTCGCCAACCGTTGCCCGTGTTTCTCTTGCCACTACACACTTCTCAAGTCTCCATTTTATTACACGTGCATATTTCAATAGAGATCCCATTTTTGTTCGTGTTATATTAATATAAAATGTTCTATATTTCAGATTAACTTTGTTTGGCAACGCAATTCTAAGGAATCGGAAATATGAAACGTCGGAGCTTTAAAACGATACGAAGGGATATACCAAATATCCATCACCATCGAAACAACCTATTATGCGCTTATGTGATTCATTTCTACAATTATTTTATTCCTATTTCCTTTACAATTCAACCCTTCCCAATGTCCATCCAATATTTATAAGAATATAGCAATTAGTATGATTAGATGTTATTATTTTTATATAAACAAAAGAAAATTACGCCACCTTACATTTGGCTTGCAACAACACATTGAAACAACTCCAAATTTCTCTTTTACTATGTATTTCTATAGTATATGTACATATACTTTAAGCAGAGCGCCAATCTGTTACCAGTCTGGTTCAATAGGAGTAGACGAGAGAGAGAGAAAGAGGGGGGTGGAGAACAAAATGTAAAAATCATTCTTAACATACAATCTAATTATACAATATGAAAGTTATGATAATGGTAATTTATCAGTTAGCATTTTATTGCAGCAAATCAATGTTGCTCTTAGCCGTTTCCAAGTCATGGAGAAGTTTACAAAACTGCGTGAGTGACATTTCCGCAAATACACTCTTCCGCTCGCCGCCGCTGCTCGATTCGTCCAATAGTAACCTAACTTGAAGGTAGGTCCTACCGACCTTGTCCATTTCGCTGCTCGCCGCCGTTACTGTAAAACATACAGACACATTTTCATTATACGGCTCAATAAAACAAATTATTTTCACTTACCTCCAAATTTCCAAGATACGTCAAGCACTTTGCTAGAGGATACTTCCATTTTACTAAATCACTTCTACGTCCACATTAAAAGTTTAATTCCAAACTCAAGACTCATTCGCAGCCCAAGAGTGCATCGATAACGTGAATCGTTACTGTCCCTTCTGCCCCCCTCGCCCCGCTCCGAGGAGTCAAAAACAGTCAACCGATAGAATAAAGGAAAAACCTACACCGATTATCATATCCAACTCTAGTCTCTTCAGGATCATACTCGATTGCAACGAGTGACGCCATTCTTCCAAAACCTGCCTGTATTACCTACATACGGTCACTCCGTGATAGAGGTTCACTTATTCGTCGCAGGGCGAAACAGCATTCTCAATTTTACGAATGACGTTCTGACTCATAATCATATAAAGAATAGACTAGGCGAGAGATAAGCTGCCACGTGAGTGGCTGTGATCGCTGGATAGAAAGAGAACACTGCATGTGGGGCCGGCTTGCGGTTAGACAATGACAGAAGGGGCCCAAATGCAGTTGTCTCTTTTTATTCCGGGGACGCTTCCTCGGCCCACTCCCGTAGTCTATTCTTATATGTCTATGTTCTGACCTCATCTTACTTACAATAAGGGACCTACTGCTGTCTCGCACCCACTCATGTTGTGCGAAAAGGACGCAGCGTACGATTGTTCACGTCTCGCTCGCAACGCGGCGCTCGCTGCGTAGACCCAGGTAGACCGGCAGTCGCCGCTCTGCGTCCACAAGCTGGACACCATTAATGACGCTCAGTTTACATTGAATTCACATGGATAAAGTCCATTTGTCTATTTACTTCTTCAGTAAATGGTAATACCGTAGTTCCATATGCATGCAAGTATCACCATATCGCTTTATTCGTGTATATTATCCTGAGATTCGGTATATTTTGCGATGTTTCCATTGAAGGCGATGAAATAAATTCGATGTCATGAATAAGCTAATAAACGTACATTACGCTTATTATCAACGCCGGAGTTGGCGCGTCAGATATCCAAGAGAACCCAAATCAACGCTTTTCAAATGGAGAAAAAATCACACGATCATTCCCGTGTAAATGATGACCATAATAACCAACCAAATTTCACTTTGTGCGAGACTACGCCCGTTAACGTATCATCACGACTCAACGGATTTCTCGCACGTTATTGGGAATATGCTGATGCGAGATGCGTTGCGCAACATGCACGATACATGGTACGTACACGCATATCATTTACGTTATGAACTACGTTAACGTTACTCTTGGCAATTTGAAATACATATATATTGCACTTGCTATCATTTTAGTAATTCGCAATATTTGCATTTGACTGTTTTTAAGGTCCGCGAATCGGGATAATAGGGACAACAGAGGAACGTGAAAGCCTGTGGCAGCCGGTTTAAATCTTCGGAATGGATCCGCGTTGACCTCCGCGACGACCAAATCGGACGAGCCAAAAAGAAACGAGATAAAGGGATACTGAACGTTGGAATCTATCTATGCTTCTGCACCTGACAGGACACTGAAAGCTGGACCCCGTTTGTTCTTTACGTATAAAGGTAGGTAACATCGTTTATAAGGTTGTTTCGTTATATTCGATTTGGCTACCAAATAACACTTTATTATAATAATTCCCTTTATATCTTGACGTTCGCATTCTAATTTCGAGGAAATATTCATCAAGACTTTCTCTCTTCTTTAATCAGCACCACCTGCCCCTCCTAATAAATGATATCCGATATATTTTATGTATAAATAATGTTCGGTATTCCTTATTTTTCATAGAGTTATTGAATTTCTGAGATTCAAAATCTGAAAGTTGCAGGACGACCGCCCCGTGGGCAAGAGACAATTGCGCAAAGTGGGTAAAGAAGGGGAAGTCGCGGGTTCCTTACCCCAAGCACCTCGGGCTCTTTTAAAGACACTTCCACTTTAATTATACGAAACCGCGTCAGTGATGTTACGATATTACGATGTTACGATATTACGATATTACGATATTACGATATTACGGGGCATAAGCCAAGAGTTGGAGATTTAGGGCTCTGAAAAGTTTGAACTGTGCATCCCTCAGAGGAAACCCCTTAACTACCCTCCGCTGTAGGAGAGGCTCGTAATATGTATATCAAAGGGATCACTCGAGATATTCTCCCGGAACGTTAGGTGTCACTGGTTTATTTTAAAATTCGAGGAGACTCGTGTCCAACGATGCAACGGATTAATCAAAGACACGTTCTAGAGACACATTCTACTGGCGACAGTTTCTAATGCGAAGATTAACCGTCCCGAAATTCACCCGCATTCGGCGTAATCGGTTATCAGAATTATTAGTTTCTATTGTCTTGGAGGGTTAAAATTCTTTTCCGATTTTATGGCGCGGAAAGCCGATATAATAAGGATCCGAGTCGAGCTGAACCAGACAGCCTGGAACCTAGCTGGGAGTAACGAGGGAATACGAGTGGCTAAACGTCAGGAGGGGGCTTCGAGGGACAAGAGTAACGGGCTTCTGCTTTCTGGGGTGTTAAGGGAACCGGATGAGCGGTGGAAGGTATGAAGGTGGAAGGCGGCGGCGAGGGAGGGCGAGGGGGGCGAGGGGGACTACGGCAAGACAGCAAGATACAGTGATCAGGGCCCCAGTAGTTTCCTAGATCTCCGAGGTGCTTTTTCACGGTTTTTGTCTACAATCACACAACAGCCATTCATCGCCTATTTCAGAATTTTTATAAATTATATATTCTACCGACTATAATGGTTGTGTATAACTCATGTCTACTACGTGAGATATAAGTATTGTAATTTACACTTTTATTCTCTAGCATGAAATCAAAATACCATGACAAAAAATGCGCCGTGAAAAAATGTATATATACATACATATATCTGAAAGGCACGTGTGCCAAGGAATGGAAAAATTGTAGAGGGGCGCCAATGTCGTTTCTTTTCTATATCTATAAGTTCGATAACCATATATACTGTAAAGACAACGTATTTCTAAAGGAACCGCATTTTTTCCCCAATCTTAAGCCACATTTTTTTCGCCCTATACATTTCATCGTTGGATTTCGCCCTTCTGCCGCTCTCTCTCTCTCTCCTCTCCCTCCCCCTTTCCCTTGCCCCTCTCCCTCCCTCCTTCCCTTCCATTCCGCAGCTATCGATACAAATTCTTTTTTTTTTCCTTTGCTTTCTCCTGAAATCTCGATCGTCGAATGAGACCGATGAATATTCGGTACCGCTATCACGTTGCTTGTCTCGATAGTCGCGTTTCCATGCTCTCTCTCTCTCTCTCTCTCTTTCTCTTCCTCTCTCGGACGACGTTACAAAAGATACGTTATTACATGCAAAAAGGGGGGATACGCATCAAATGCTGAGATTAGGTATATCTTTAGGTCTTCTGACCAGCCTGTAGAGGAACCCTTGGCTAGGAAAAATGGGCAGAAAGGGCCAATAGAGATCGCGCGAATATTCGTCGCACGGTCGTAACTGCTTGACAAGATGTTGCGCCCCATTAGAAACCCCTGAGGCTCGTAAGAAAACGAGACTTCCGAGCAGCTTGGTTAGGCGTGCAGCCTCCTCTTCTTCTTCTTCTTCTCTATGGACCGATCGAAAAGGCATCATCATCACCCTCGCGGAATACCAAACGACACGACCCGACGGAATACGTAATGCTCCGATGAACGTGAAAAAATATACTGCAGATAAGAGAGAAAGAGTTGCCAGGAAGAACTGCAGCCGCCGTAATTTCTCATAACTGATAAGTGATAACTCGTAAGCAATATTCCGAGAAAGTGTCTTTGGTGCCTTTCGTCGTTGCACCTTTCTTTCTCTCTCTTTGACCGCGCGCGTTCGAGCGTTTCCTTTGAAAGTGAATGCTTAGAAATTATGCGAGTTTATCGTGCGAAAACGTTTTAGGAGTCAGTCGAAGGCCGAAGTGCCCCGGATATTCGCCCTCCGCGTATATCCTGGGATCCATTACGAAAGGCCCGGGTGGCCGACCGTGCGAAACGCCACGAGATTTCTGCTTCTACGTTTATATTCTTGGAGCGCCCTTGATATTACACAATTTTATCCAATCGGGGAGGAAGCATTTAACTATAGAAAAAGATTTTACTAATATTCCGAGTGACCTGCAAACCTCGGAATGCCGATTTGACATCCGTTCGCACCTTTGGCTTTTCGTAAGTGACATCAAAAATTATTAACAAAATATAGTCCGATGGATTGATAATGACATTCAATTAGAATTTTAACGACGACGAGAACGAAGGGAGGAGCTGGTCTCCGACTACATTTGGATCCTAATCCCTATCGGCTGACGGAGAAGAGGACTTTTGGATGGATATAATTAATTTCCCGTGTCAGAGCACTGTTGTCGGTATCCCAGTATTCGCGCATCCCCAAATATCCCCAAATATCCACAAATATCCCCATATCCCCATATCCCCATATCCCCATATACCCATATACCCATACGCCTATACCCCTATACGCCCACACCTCCAACCCCATGACACCGTGACAAACTGACAATATTGCTAGCCATTTCGTTCGACAGGACTCCGCTTCTCCTGAAACGTCCTTCGGGCTCCGTCCGAGGTCTCGAGCCCTGCCGAGAAAGGGGTGACTTTGCGAACAAGCAACTGCCTCCCTCTGCATACGTATAACAGTAACCCCTTCTTCGACATACCAGATACCATCCGTCCCACATCAGCTTCCGTAATTAAACATAACGGATCAACACTCGAGTGTTATATATCAGATAAGTATTGGTTAGCGAGAATTTAGAAAAGTATGCGCACGTACGTTACGTTCACGAGTAAAATACCGTAAACTACAGTATATGTATGTATATTGCGCGCGCGCGTGTGTCGTATCCATACACATATGCTTGTCAATGTGTTAGTAAGGATTTTCCAATTCTCGTTCACTTGCCGCTACGAACCGACTAATTGGATAAATGTCCGATCAACCTCCGCCTCTCCAACCATCCACCCTTTTGCTATTTCATCCTGTTTCCTTGATTCTTGATCTTATTTTATGTTCCATCCTTCTACCTTCTCTCCTCTTATCTCTCTAATCTATCTTTGTGTCGAAGTGAAAAACACGTATATTCACGTTGACAATTCGGAGAACGATCACGATCGAAGCACACGGTTCCTTAACTATTCGTTATGACATGACATGAGTTATGACACTTATGACTCTTTGCGTTCAAGTTTCTATGAAATTGTCCTATCGAGCCTATACATAAGATCTCGAAATTAAAGAATTGAACCTCCAATTGATTTGACTGTCCTAGGAGATTTCCTATATCCTTCTCCGCATTTCTGAAATAAGATATTATTCTAATTGGGCTTCATAAATCAGCGACAACACCTGCACGACGCAGCCTGTTTATCGCGTGGTGGCATAGCGATGCCACTAATAACCCAAGGCGCCAAGTAACCCTTATACCAGTATGTATATCCCTCCTCACCCAAGCAGATAAGCCAGCAACCTGATTTGAGTTTAATTAGACGATTACACCGATTAATCCTAACAGTCACTATGATTTCCCACTTCCCCCCACCTCTCCACCTCTCCTTTACTTCTACGCCAGCTTTTCGAAAGTGTATTCAACAAAGAAAAGGAGCACGAGCAAGCAGGGAGGTTCCTCAGACAGGAGGAAGAAATCCGAAAGGTCGAAGACGCCCCCGTCGCATAATACGGCAACACCCTTTTATTTTATTTAAGCAGCTCCAGTTTTTCATTACGTTTATTCGTGCTTCATTCTCCCTCTGTTGTGGGCTGTAGTTACCCGGACGGATAATGTATAGAGCAATGAAAGAGGGTTCTAGACCGAGCGAGGAGGCCCTTCTATTGAGATACATTATTTATTATTCGTATTTTTGAGGAAAGTCCTTTGCCACCCCGCTGAACAAAAAAGTGAACGAGTGTACAGAAATATAAAGAGAGAGAGAGAGAGAGAGAACGCTGCTCAAAGAAAATAAAGATTTATCCCTCGGGTGATCGGCTTCCTTCGTCACAGCATGTAAATAATGTCTACTTGATCTATCCGATGCCCTCTTGCTCCTTCTCTTTCTCTGACTTCGAGTTCAAGACTAATCTTGAGAGGAGAGAGTCGCGTCGAAAAGATAAGGGTTGGACATTATAATAAAATATCAAAACTTCCAGAGAAAAGTAATAGGCAGAACGAGAAGGGAAGCAGAGCCAATAGTCTTTCGAGTTTTCTGGGACTTTCGGCAGCTCTCGCAATCGTGTAAATTGTAAATCTCGAAAAAAGTATCAAGCAACGTCTTGAAGGTATCGCAGAACAAATCCATTGATCATCCGTTGGTTGTCCTTAGTTTCATCTCGGATCTCGAAACTCAAAATACCTATAGATCGTTCAATGTCTGTGAATCAAAGAAGAAGGAAAAAAGAAGAAGAAGAGGAAGAAAGAAACAGTCAAACGCGTGTACTACATCGTCATGTGAAAAATATGGAATATGGTTCACTCCTATTTCGAGTGGATGCGGCGGCCGTGGGCGTAGGAGTCTTATTTTAAGGGATCTCTTGGCCAATCGCATCCTACAAAACGAAAGATCCGCATTACAGTTGCAAACTCTTTGACTCCTTCGACGACCTTAGGAATCGCTTTCGATCGAACTGGAACTAGAAATGCTGCGGAGGGACTGCGGCCTCCACCCTCAGCGGTATCCGCGCGATAGTCATCGACTCGTCGCAAATCCAGTAACGGTAACGAGTTTGACTGCAAAAGGGGCTGGAGTGGGTGGGGAGGGAGGGAGAGATCGTACAATATACGTGGAAGGGTGGTTTACTGTTTTATTTGGCAACCATTTCTATAAATAGATTTGGCTCGACTCTCTCCTTTCCAGTGGCTTTCGCAAAATTTACTGCGACTCCCTTGATCCTCTGCGAGCTATTCTCTACGTTCGACAACAGGTATCTTCCTGAGATCATAGTTTGCACTGGTGGATGGAATGTGGAACTGTGGAACTGTGGAACTGAACCATCATTGGGTTCGATTTGTTTCTTCACTGAAGTACATGCTGCTCTCTGGGTATCCGCGAGAGCACAGTCCCCTCTTTCCGCGGGTCACCTTAGTCTTAAGAAGCTGCATTAAAGTACATAGCTGTAACTTTCTAGCTTTTACCTTTTTTTTAGCTTCTAGCTCCTCTCGTATTTCAGCTCCGCGGCAGCATCGAGCGCCGAGCCACCCTCCCCCTCCCCATTACATACTTTATTGTGCGCATTATTTAAATGAGCACAACTTTCCCGTAATCTTGCCAGCAGTCTCCTTTCCCTCGTAGCAACCCTTCGCGCAGCAGACACCTACGCGTAGTCGAGCCTGACAATCCCAGGAGGGGCGAAGGGGAAGGAAACGGCGAGAGAGATGCTGCCGGAACGCCCGTGGTACATCGAAGTATCACGTAAGAAGAGGAACGACGATAAAAGCCAAAGTCTGAGATACAAGGGAAACTGCAAGTCCCTTGGTCTTTGCTGTTTGTTTGCACCTTCTGTTGGTCTCTCGCTGTTCGTTACGGTAGCCTGTCTCGCGATCGGTCATTTTGGCTCCGGTTTGAATCCGTTCGACTTTAGCCAGTGCTTACACTTTACGGTCGCCATCCCGAACCTGTATTATTAGGCTCGAAACTTTTCGTAAAGAGCTGCCGCTGCTTACCTCGATTGAGTATCCTGTGCAATCCTTTCAGGGAACTTTTTCTGTCCCTTCGATTTCTCTTTGAGCTTCTCTTTCCTTCGTTGATCCCTTTTACAACATCCATTCCTCGTTACATCCCTCGGTAGAGGCGGTTATCTTCGCGTAGGAAAGTGTGTACCTCCGGACGCCTGCGGTCATTCGCTTTGCGAAAGATCGTAAAACTCTGTGCCGCGATGCTGAAACATTTTCCCATGTTTTCCCATGGCTGGCGCAATTTGCACGAACCATATCCTGATTGCCAAGTCGGAAGAAAATGATACTCGAACGAGCTTACTCAGGTATGTACATTGTACGTGTAACCACGCGTGCCGACCTCGGTTATCAACGTTATCATCATATACGCCAAGAGATTTCATAAATCGAGCCTCGAGCGTCTCGTGTTCATGATTTCGTCTGTGCGTTTCGCTTCTAAATTAAATCAGACTAATAAATCCGTCCAGTCCTGGAATCTTACAATGAGCTGTCTACTTTGCCTATTTAGTCTGCCGGATCTACTGGTCCCTGTATATGTATAAACGGCGCTGTAACGAAACTATCGCCCCCTCGGCCTATCCCCCCTCCTCCCCCTCCCTCACATCACGAGTGCCTATAGTCGCCGGATGTCTGGTCCATCCAGTCGACGTTCTCTCCGCTTCTGGCTAGTCACTGCTTTTCCTCCTTCCTTGACTCCCGGTGATTAGGCGAATTGCTTGCAACAGCTGTACCGTGCTACTCCTAATGTCGCCCTTCGTAAACTCAAACCTTTATCCGATCTGTATCCTTCAGGGCAACAGTTGGACAGCTTGTGCCGATGCTGATACAGAGTTTTCCGGGGCGCCAGGTCGACAGGAGGTCAGTGCGCAATAAAACTACTCGTTAAGTCCTCGATGCTATTTCGTGGTATGCGTGCGCTCTGACGAGCAATTTCTACGTTATGTACTTTGAATGGAACCTTCGCAAGTTCTGTTTCCTCGATGAGGATGGTGCAATTAGGAAAGAGGCAAGGATCGAAAGGAGGATGCGTCCTCGCAAAAGAGATTAACCTTCTGCTGGTATGTTACATCGGAAAATGTTATCGGTGACTCGGTCACCAAATTACCGAGGGCTTTTCTCTTATCTCACCGCTGAAGTAAGCTCTAGGAGAATAACTGTGATGTAGATACTATGTCTGCAGCACGTGCATTGGAATAGTCGATACTCGATGATAAAAAAAAAAGAAAGAACTTGGAAGGCGCCGATACGGTGCGACAGAGAGAGCAAGATTACTGCGGAGATAGCACATTGACTTAGGTGTACCCTGAAACTAGTCTATCTATCAGGTGCTTGGAGATAAACAGATAAACGCTCGAAACGATAAGAATGAAAAAGAAAATTATTATGTTTCACAAGTATCAAATACACAAGCATGACGTTCTCAGACTTATCCTGTGTACATATTCCCAGCTAAATTGGAATATACTTTAATTCTGTAACGTCGAATGCGTCATAGGGTGAAAGTTTAACACCGGTCCAATTTGAAAATAGCCAAGGAGGCTGCTTTAAAACTCAACTTCCAAGGGTGTCCTAGGTTAGAAATTGAAAACTCGACAAAATGAAAGTCTCGTTGGTGACGGTGCGAAGACGAACTTCGACATCGCCGTTAGAAAAACTGAAACGAAGGAATCCACGGGGGGAGACAGACGAAAGGAGGAGGCAGCTGCGGCGTGAATAAGATCGTTTTATTGATGACATATGTATTTGTAAATGTTCTTTCCTTTGCTGGCTGGAGGCAGGAAAGTTGGAAGAGGAGATAGTGTCGAGAGTGAGATAAAGCTAGTGAACGGCCGAAGTGAATCGCCAGCGCGTCTACCAGCATCCAGGAACCAGTGGGTTCCGGATGGCAGAGAGAGAGAGAGAGAGAGACGCGCTGCTAACATATAGCACTCGTACTGGAGTAGAGAGAGAGAGAGAGAGAGAGAGAGGAGAGAGAGAGAGGAGAGAGAGAGGAGAGCGAGAGCTCGCGCGAGTCAAGGGTGCAGACCAGGAGGATAAAAGCTTTCTGGTACGGTCCGAGTGACGGAAGGATTCCGTGTGTTTGGCCAGGGTGAACCGCGCGTCGCTCAGTCGAAAAGCCCCTTCCAAAGAAAAGCACCCTTTGCTGTTTGGTTGATACACCTCCATTT
>JARPRH010000083.1:139831-158200 GCA_031763665.1 Calameuta haemorrhoidalis | reverse complement strand
TCTCTCTCTCTCTCTCTCTCTCTCTCTCTCTCTCTCTCTCTCTCTCTCTCTCTCTCTCTCTCTCTCTCTCTCTCTATTGTCTTCCCTCTACTCGTTTCGTCTCTCGAGAAACATTCCAATTATCATTAGTGCCGAGCGGACGGTTGTCTCGTAATGTACATTCGCGCCTTGCTAAACCAGCCAAACCAGCCAAACCAGCCAAACCAGGCAAACCAAAGCAAGGAGAGCATCGAAAACAAGCAACTAAGGGAAGCAGCAGCCCCCTTCGCTTTTCTCCCTGGTTTTGCCTTCGGGCCTTCTTAGTAGTTAGCTCAAGATATTACCCACGAGGCGCCGTACTAATGTCCTCCCAGCCGGATACAGACAATTACTTAAATATGGATTAAAGTCGGATGAGTCGCCTCCCTTAGCGTTTCGTCCTTGCCCTCTGATCTGCATTTCCTTCGAGCCGCACAAAGACGCCAGAACGCCGGAACGTCAAGACGTCAAGACGCCGCTCGACGCTCCCGCCGTCTGAATCGTTCAAGCTTCGAGTTACTGTATGCGCCGATCCGCGTTTCGCTCTCCTGCATCTTTATCGCCGTCTAGTCTCTGGAAGTCGTGAACTGTTCCCTGCTATGGGAGAATTATTGCAGCTTATCGTATCGTGCCTGTCGCGCGGATCGACCACTCTGCGATATGAGGTACTACGTCGTTACGACTGCTGTCCCTGAATTGCATTATAGCAATAACGCGAGGATGCGCGAATTTCGATTTCCGCGTCTGTTTAATGGATTATTATGCAGCCTTTTTGGCACGATAATATTAATCGTTGTCGTTGCCACGCAGTCGTGACGTCATAACACTCATAACTCTCATAACTCTATATTATAATCAGATAGTTTTAACTATCTGCAAAAAAAAAGATTAATGTCCTTGGGGAGTGGAAGAGCTTAAGCGACTTGACGAAATCGATCGGAGACAGGATATATAATTTTGAAAAAGATTAGAGGGCCACTGAAGGACAATAGATTTGATAGCGATTATAAAGTGGCACGATAAGTCGATCGAGCAGGTCAAAATTGGAATTGCATCGCACGATGTCAAATCTATTCCGACAGTGATCCAATATCCGGGAAATTCAGTCGACGTTGCTGCTGTCGTCGTCGAACAAAGTTGCGAGTATTCATCGGCCGCATTTCGATTGACTCGGAATATTAACTCACTGGGGTCCCTAATGACCCGCATTGCGGGGACTCATAGCGACTCGTTAATAACACGAAAAACACATAGCTACCCTCTTCCTTGTCGTTTGGCACATCGTGCCACTACACGCAGCGCCAGTTTGGTATTGCGAGCCAACCGAAAAGCCAACAGTCGCTGGCTTCGCCACCCGATCGACGCTGATCCTCCGAATGTCATTCAAGTGCCTGACTAATGTTGCTTCGGCAGGTTGTCGTAGGGGTAGGTATTTACGGGAGTCGGGACGTCTTCCTTTCCCTTCCAAGGGAAGGGTACTTGGTTGGCGGGTATCGGCTGCTAATCCAGATGGCAACCCTGACGAAGGAAGGCCGATCAATCTCTTTTTTTGTTCTCTCGGGTTCTCGTCAGAGTTTTGTCAAGGATTAGAGGCTCCGCGGATTTGTTCCTTCGACGCGCGCTCGGTTTACTTTCTTCCGGCTTCATCCACTTGCTCTTCTTTCCTCTAGCGATCTTTCAGCGCGCAGCCACCTTCGAAACGGTTGGCATTCTCTCTCTCTCTCTCTCTCTTGTCGAGTGAGTCATCCTTAATTTGTCATCTTAAACCCTTAGCCCTGCTAACTTTTTCCCGAGTAGCTATGGTCTAATGTCTTTTCATCCTTTGCTTTCTTTAACTTTCTCAACTTTCTCCGTCCATGGTGTATACGCTTTCTGGAGAGATTACTGAAAAAAGAGTTCAAGTCCGTAAATCGTACACGCTATATGTCAGTAATCTTCAAATAAGTTTCGCCAAAGTTCCTTACAAAGGTTACCGACTTGTAGTGCCTTTTATTGCCGATATTTGCGATATTTGCGATATTTGCCAGATTGGCACACTGCTGCCTTCTAACTTGATTCTAAGATGATTTCAATGTTATAATTGAAATGCACTACGTCTGCGTATAACGTGGCGTCCATGACATACCACAGTGTAACCCAATTGGCATGTTGCGTCGCATTGTCAAGTGCACGTCAAGTATCCTGTCACAGGAATTTGTTGATGGCTTTTTTTATAGTTTATGCAGGAGAAAAGCTTTGATTAAAAGTTAAAAGTTGACTTTAACGTTATATTCGCGCACAAGGACAGATATCATATTTACCCACGTTTACTCTCCGTACTCGCCGTACTCGCCTGTTCTACGAGCACACGCAGTTGCGATGTCCGATGTCCGATGTCCGATGTCAGCTCTCGCATTTCCATTGTTCGAAGACTTTTATAATTGGGGAGAGTCGTGCGCTCGCTTGGCGGCTCTGTGGCTCAGTGGCTCGGCCAACCCTTTACTCGTGCGTTGCTGCTCTCGTTCCTCGCTCCGGCAGAGATTCTTGCTAATGGCACACTGGTCAGTCGCATTGATGTTAGTCGCGAGAACGCGAGGGATATGAGTCAGCCGTATAGTAGAGAATGGAGCTTCGAAATGGTTTCAGAGGAAGAGAATCGCAACGGTCCTGGCGGCTTTTCGGCAAGACTTCTTTTTTTCCTTTTTTTTCTTCTATGGGATTCCCAATTACGTAGATAATATTTCTCTCTGTTTCCATTTTTTGTTCATTCAACTACCCAACCAGCCGGTCTGTCAGAATTCCCAGGAAGGCATCTTGATCGCGGTTGTCCAGTGCAGAGAAAATGCACCAATCCAATCCGCTCTCATGTAATCTCTGTCTTCCCCGCCATTACGCCTCCAATCCCCATCAGGCGGCGCTTCTTCGATTGAATAAATTTACAGCCGTGGCGAAGGTACGGTCCATATCCGACCACCTGCAAGCAGTCTCGTTCAAAGAGAATCCAAATCCAACGAGCTCAAGAATAAGGACCAAGGACGAGAGGGAAACACGGAAAGGCCTGTGAGAAGAGAAGTCGTGAATGAAGACAAGATAAACATATAATCCATCAAATCGGCTTACAAAGTCTGGCAGCGCGATTCAACTGGCCAACTGGCCAACTGGCCAACTGGCCAACTGACGCCGTATGCTCTGCAGCAATGTGTATAGTATGTGTGATAGGGTGATATAGGATTGCGAATAGTCGCTAACATAATTACAGGTGCTGCGGGATACGGTAATCATTTATCCTGATATTACGTCGAACAGCAGGTCGGTTACCGATCGTTTCGAGAACCCTTTGTGTTTGTGTCGACCGACCTGCTCCGTCCGATGCCTCACGTGGCCGATTGACCTTTCCATCTTTCGGCGTGCACGCTTCCACGCGATCTTCCACTGTGATCTTCCTATTGTGCATAATTTCGGCCGAGACCGTAAGACGAGTCGGTATGCGCTGCTTCCGAAATGTTTCTGCGAGGCCGATGGGGACTAACGAGGGTGGGACTGTCCGGGTGACGGTGCGTTCTCTCGGCTTTCGACTCTAGGAGGTTGCCGGTGTCGAGGGCAACGCCAAAGTCGACCGTGGGGGGAGGGGGGAGAGCTCGAAAGGGATTATAGAGCTTTGCCAGGATATCAATTATAACCAGAAACAGTTATTCTGTGCAGCACGAGCTCAACACAGCCAACACTCCGCCTCCGCCCGCGTATCTCTACCTCGTTCGCAACCCTCCGCGACCCTCCGCAACCCTGCGCAACCCTGTGCAACCCTCTTTCGCGTTGGGTCCCGTTTTCCCTAATCCTCTGTAAATTATATTATTTTCACTGTTTGTTTACCGGCATCCCTATTCTCTCGTATAGTCGGATTTGCGGTGACTTTTCGCTCCCTCTTCCTCATTTCACTCATTATCTCCTCCTGCTTTTCTTTTTTGTCATTTTAATTCCTGCCTCTCTCGTAGTCGTTCGATGTCCTATAGACGAAATTTCATCTCGATTTGAATTTTCAATAAGAATATTTTGATAATTTGGATGATAATTGTATGTTGATGTTCCGTTGACCCGGTGGCGGCCATCGTATACATCCTACGGTCATATCGTAGTTGTGTAATCGATACGTTGACACGTACTTTAGTGATATTTATTCAACTCCTCGTCGCAGGGACGACGAACGTTTGTACTTTCCCATAAAATGCAATACACCAGCATTACAATACAATACCGTTTATCGCATGCAAGGATAGTTAGCATATGTATACCTCCTGACGATCCACGTGGCGCCTTTCGTCCTTGTCCACCTCGTGCGCTTTTCTTTCCTTACCTCCTCCGTTCCCCTCCTGCTATTATTGTGGTTAAAACTACAGCGAGACGTGTCCGAGGTGAGGCGGAGTCAGTGGTGGGGGGAGCAATTGCCTTAAGGCTGCGCGCAAGTGTGCGCTCACTACATGCTAAAGTACAAAGATGTGTGCAAGTACAGCGATGCGATAGGGACGAGTGTGGGTTCAAACTGGGAAGGAAAAATCTGACTAACACGGCGAGTGGTTCACGCTCGATACACCGAGCCACGTTTCCACCCTCGACTTCTACCTTCTACCCTCGGCCCTCGGTCCTCGGACAACGGCAAGCGGCCATTATGCAAATCTACGAGGTGAAACGATCCGGCATCCTGGTATGACCGTTTAGGCAAACCCTTTTCCTTCTCTGCCCCCCCTCTCGCGATATCTTCTTCTCTCTTCGTCCGACTCCGCGAGGGTCGCTTCGCCCCTCTCGTAGAATGTCTTGTCGCGACTCCTAAGCGGAACGAAGCGACTTTTCCTACGAGAGTGCAAAGTCTTACGATTATGTGCACGAGCTGCGTTCACAACGGGAGAGAAGATGATACTTTTTTGAGAATCTAGGAATCCTGAAGGCAAGACGAGCGAAGCAGCCAGCAGTGGGTTTTCGAGGAGGATAGTGCAGGAGCGCGGTTCGCCGGAGAGAGAGTGCAGTCCGCCCTGTTTACTTTTGGTGTTGGCCAAGTAGCGCCTGGCATGCATGTTTCCCTCCGATAGCAAACACCGAGTATCGATCGGTATGACTCTGGTAAACAACTATTGAAGAGTAGTATAGTGAGTATAGTAGGCATAGTGGGCATAGTGGGTATAGTGGTTATAATGGTTATACGTATAGTGGTGATATTGAGTATAGTGGCTATAGTGGGTACAGTGGGTACAGTGGGTACAGTGGGTACAGAGAGAACGCGAGTCTAGCCGGTTGGACGACCCGGACTCGCTCGACGCTTCTCTGAATCTAGCCTTCGTTTCCTGCATTTCTCTTTGTCTTCCTCAGGCTTGAGCATCATTCGTGGGCTCCACGGCAATTGGCAGACCGATTCAACTTAAACTTGCGAGTCGCCGCTCGTTGGTCGACGCGAGATGTCTCGATGCTACTCTTGCACGTAGGATGCCCTGACGGGTAGCAGATGCAGCTCCTGCGTTCATTCGAAAGATCGGTAATTAGGTTTTTCTGTGATCGAATTTGTCTGTGTCCCCATGAATATGGGACAGCAGCAACAGGAGCAACAGGAGCAACGGGAGCAACAGCAACAACAAAACGGGAAGGACAACGAGAAGCAGCAACAACCAGGAGAGCCTCGTCGTTCTTCTCGAGTCTCGCCCGGCCGCGCGACTCACCCTGCTCGACGGGGACGCTAAACCAAACAGCCTTGATAAATTATGCAAAAATCAACAATACAAGCGGGACGCGTCGTGCCGCGTCGTTTTCCAGGGCCTGCGTTCCAACCCCGTTCGTCACCCCGCTGCTCCACTTGCTCCACTTGCTCCACTTGCTCCACTTGCTCCACTTCCTTGCCATCGTGTACCTCGACGGCACCCCTCGAGATATCGGTAGGTCGTCGTTCCACGCTCGCCATCCCTCGCCTCTCGCGGGTATATCGATCCTGTTTACCCTTTGTTTACTCCGGAGCGCGCTCGACCGCCTGAATAATTTTCGCGTCCTCGCGTTCGCCCGTCATGAAATTCACTCCCTCTTCTCCTTTTTATTCTCAACTTCTTTTTATTTCGAAGCTGAATCATCGACGCCTTATTTTTTCTTTCGGTCTTGGCCTGCAGTAATTTATTCGGAATCCTCAATAAGTCCTCCGTGCCGATTAAGTCTGATGAATCGTCATCGACGAGGAAAAAACATTATGGGAAATAACTGGATAACCAGCGATAACTGGAACGATAGGGGCAGTGTTTACGCGTCATGATAATCTGCGTATTGCGGCGGCCTGACTGAAATAAAATTCGCGGGCAGAGCGTGCGCAACAGGTGCGCTGCTTGAAAGCGAACGATCCAGCCGGCTGCCGCGTTGCGACACGATTTCATGTGCCAGAATTCTCATGTGCCAGTTGCGCGCGCGCGCGCTGTTCCACGAGGTGCTGCCTGCTGCCCGCTGCCCGCTGCCCGCTGGCTGCTGCCTGCTGCCTGCTGACTTCTCCATGTCCGACACTTTCGCTTATCGGTCATTTCCTAGTCGGAGAAACTGTCGGGCGACAGCAGCAGCGCAACGATAACAACAAGAAGAAACAATTGTTGAGAAGGAGCATTCACATGCATCACGGGCCGACAGTGGGTCATGTCAGGTAGTATCTTAGGACTTTGGCAGTAGGCCGAATCGATAGTAAGGTTCTGTCTATGGTAACCAGCTACTTGCGTATCCATAGATATACAGACTTGACTGCTTGTTTGCAGGAGTTCACTATCCTCCTTTCCACCTCCATCTTTTCGTACGTCCCTCGTCACGTGGAGATCAGTCATCATATTTCTTACTTTCTTTCGATTCTTCTTCTACTTCCTCTGGCGCTGTGTCATGTATATACATACAATATGTGAATGGTAGATACACGGTTGAAGGGTGTAGCGTTGGCTCGTATTGCTACCGATGGATATGTTGCTATAATGTCGCTGGGTGTCGGTGGCGCGTTGGTGGCGGCGTCGGTGGTGGCGTCGGTGGCGCGACCCAGTGCGTCGACTCAGGAATCGTGGAGTCGCGGGATACGGGGTGGGGGTAGGGAAGGGGTAGGAATATCTGGTGCAGGAAGGACGGCTGCGGTGGCAGCGGCGGCGGCGGCGGCGGCGTAGGCGGCGGCGGCGCTCGGCCGAACGACGCCCGATGCATAGTCGCGACGGCAGCCACCGGCGCGCGAACCCCCTCATCGTACCGCCACGTTCTTCTTGCATTAAATCTTTTATTATCGACTGCCAATTTTTAACATATAGAGGACAATACGGCCTCCCGTTTTACGTCGACCATGTTAATTGTCTGAGTAGAATATCGCACACACATATACGGTCGCAAACTGTCGCCAGAAGCAAATCATTTCGACGAAACGGCGACTAAAGGACGCGCGAATTTACCCGAGCGGTAACTTCATTACGTACGCAGCTGAACTTTGTTTTTGCACGTCACAATGATCGTCACTGCGTCCCGGCGCACAGTGGAAAAGGCTCTTATCGACTTAATACGCGAGCGAATCACTATTTCACGCGGAAGTTTCGAAAAATTCGCGAAATTCCAACGTCCTTCGAGACTCCTGCTCCTTTTCTCCTGACAGCTGCTGGCGCTGTCCCTCGCGTGGCGCGTGCTGTGTGGCATCTCGCTCTTGCATCTAAGGGCACAGGGGGAGGGGGTCGAGGAGAGGAGGGGCGGGGGGGAGAGGGTACTTCTCCCGTTGCTCTCGACCCCTTCCTCCCTCTCCTCCCTTCCTGTTGTTCCTCCCGGTCACATTTACATCCTCGCTCCTAACTTTCGTCTCTCCCCGTTTCTTCTCTCTATCTTTCGACATTAACCTTGCTCTATCGCTACGGCACTATCACCGCTATGACTGAACTATTACTATGGCTACTGCATTACGTTACCATTACTGTTACTACTGCATCTACTTGTACACTCTACTCTCTCTCTCTCTTTCTCTCTCTCTATCTCTACTACTACTACCACTACTACCACTACTACCACCACTACCACCACTACCACCACCACCACCACCACCACTACTACTACTACAACCGATACTATTACTGCTGCCGCTACTGCTGCTACTGATATTTCAACTGTTCTTATTGCTTTGACTACCGTTACAAGAGCCACGCTCTTATACCACGCTATATTATACCTTATCCTATTATATTCCTCCGAATTCTAGTTGTCTCCGTATATCGAGATTGGTTAATCATCGTGGTGCCTATATCGACGAAAAGGAATTGGACATTTATTCTTTTGCCTTCCTCCTCTTATCGTTCTCGAGTCCTCCTTTCGCACACGAAGAACGGACGACTCATCGACAGCCACGAACCCACCGCCGACCAGGAAGCGAGAGATGCTGGAGCCACGCTGGAGACCCATCCAGGTAGCTAGCCATCCCTGCAACTACTGATACTATTATACCGATGCCTCGTTTACCAGCTCTGTCTGCCTGACCGACTGCCTGACTGTCTGCCTGCCTAGATGCTTCGCTACTTATACGTGTCTATAGTATATGTATACATATATTTCATTCGTTCGGGTCTTGCTCAGTACATGCATATATGTATAGACTGTTGTTCGCATTAGTAGCGTCACTCATGTGTTTTAATTGAATTATTCAAATTGCACGTAAGTAGTAGATATCTGAGAAGCTTTGTTTGTTTGTTCGTTATACTCTTTGAATTTCAGGCATACGTATAAAGAGCACACCCCGTAATACATACATCGCGATCCCATACAAAGTCAGGAGTCGTTTTATAGGCTTCGTGTCACAATGCGTCGTAACTCATAAAGTCATAACGCATCGTAACCTAATGACTGTTACGACTGTTGTGAGGTAATCTCCTTCAATCAATTATTACTCAACGGATTGTACTTTGAACAAACTTTTTTCACTTTCCGAGCAATAATCTGGATGACGATATTACTACTTATGACGCCCATACTTGAGATATATCAATTCGATTCCTCCCTCGATGTCATTCGTCGCGTTTATGAAATTAGAGCACCGATTATTGTAGATCAGCTTAGAAAATAATTTTTGTAAATTAACAGCTAGTAGGCAAACAGTAACAAGAAATGTGACTGTTGCAAGTTTCCACGTGGGGAACCGCACTGCCGCGAAATTTACTTGTCCAATAAGTCGATAAATTTCTATCGAGTGAAAGATTTAAATAAGGAAAACTGTTTCTTAGGGCAGAAGAATCTGCGTCGTATTCAGGTATATTCCTTGACGTATATCTTTTTCCTTTCTTTCTCCCGCTATCGTGTAATGCAATCCCTCGGAGGAGATGGCAGGAGGGATTCTTGGTAGTTTGCCGAGACTAGGAAACTGCGGGTGGGGGGAGGGGGGGGGGGGTAGCTATCACCCCGGGGGTTGATAGTAGGTGGAACAAGCCAGAGACGGAGGCGGTCCTAGTCTACTTGGGGGCGTTAAAGAAGTGGCAAGCAGCTACCCCCGAGGTGGGAAGCTCGGCTGTTACCACCACCAAATGAGTGTGTGCACAAGGGACACGTAAGAAGAAGAAGAAGAAGAAGAAGAGGAAGAGAAAGAAGGAGAGGGAGGGAGTGTGTGTCGCATGTGTCGATAATTTCCATAATCTCGAATCTTGCTTCGTTTCGCCGTTAAAAGCATCTTCTGCGTCCGAACCCTAAACAACAAGCGAATATGCATCATTCGACATCATTCGACATCATTCGACATCATTCGACGGCTGCGTTTGGCATCATTCGACGCAGCCCCGAAGTGTCACTCGGTGGCATCTCGTCCATCCCACTTCCCCGGAGGTTTCCTCATTTTCTCACCTGCACCGACCCAAGACCTCCTGCAGGGGTCTCCCTCCGCTTGCTCATGGACCAGTATCGCACTGCGCTCCCCAACCCAATTGACGTGTCCTTCGGCACCGTCTGCGTCCGTCTACACACCTGCTACGTTTCCTGTACCGATAGCTGCTGTCGGTATCCACTTGTGCACCTACGGCGATGCTGATGCCGACGCCAGAGAAAGAGGATGGCTGAGGGGCAACTGACTCTCTCTGCTTTCTCTTAGACTCTCGGCCACTTCCGGTGCCTGGAGTCTGGCTTGGCTCCACCCACTTTTATATTAATCGCGTCTTGGCCCGCTGCCTCCTTCGTGATTCTCCATCTTCTTTTCTAAGGATCTCCCTGGAACTCTTTATTTTCTTTCGTCTTTTCTTCTCTATTCCCTCGCTACAGCCACTGCAGTCATTTAATAATAACGTGAATATCGATAAATAATTTCTCCGAGATTATCCTGTACTGTTTTTGGTTATCAAAATGTTAAGCATATAGAGTTATCGCATCAGGTTGAGCATTAAACTATTTACTACGTGTGTTCGATCAACCGTGTCCTCGGATTCTATCGGAGAGTTGAGACGAATCGTGCTACGTGGATGAACCTGCAGCCTCTCCGATCGTCCTTTTCCCTCTTCCCTCTTCCCTCTTCTCTCTCTCTCTCTCTCTCTCTCGTCGATTTTTCGCCGCTCTATCGCATTACACCACCGTGTAGAATATGTATCGGCGAGTCTCGAGGACGCCAGGAGGAATGCCCAGTTACGACTAGCAGCTCGAAGGAATCGATGCGTGATGGGTGCGCTGGGCGCGCGAAGGGATTTTGCCTCGGATCGAGGCGCGACGCGACGCAACCGCGAATTCCACCTGCCAGCACCCAGGCAAACCAGCCTGCAGTAACGTCCTGTTTCCGTAGCTGCTGTAACCTCCTGGTCTCTCACTACTTATCGACTCTCCCGATGGCCAGACCCCCCTCCCCCCCTTTCCATAGACATTTCGAGTATCCCTTCGTTTCTTCATTTACGAGGTAATTTGATGTGATTCCGGTTGCGCGAAGGCGCCTCCTTCCTGCAGTCAAGCTGCGTCGCCGTTAGGCTGTGTTCCCTGTGTTCCGCCGCCCCGTAAGCAGATCGTACTACATCAACGCGCTACCTGCTCGCTGTCAATAGGAACAGTCGTTATATCGGCAGCAGCCGGAATGAATCTCCAAACCGGAACGACGCGAGTTGTTACGGATTCGACGACCATGTCGATTCCTCCCCAATGTGCCTTCGTCCCTTTCCAAAGGGATTTCCATTTTCCATGATATGTCTATGACGTTACATGGGGCACACGTCATAGATTACAGCGGCTACAGGATTGCCGAACAAGCTTCCGCGCTGCGTAACCAGTTTTCCATGCACTCTTGAAGCTATGACATCTATATCGTTGCTCGATGCAACTGATGCTCGGTTTGAGAACATCATCTCTTTTCGGCCGAATAAAATACAACGCCTATTGAATTTCTTAGACGAATCGCAGAAAAAATGTGAAAGCTACGGAAGATGAAAATAAGAGGTGGAGAAATGTAAAGGATGCATCGTTGTGCACTCGGAGAGACGCCATATCGGGATATTGCATCTTCTGTATTAAAATCTTAATGCAAACCGGCTGCCTGACGATTCGGTTCGAGCAGACTCATATTTGCCTCCGAAGACAATAACTAGTAACTAATAACTAACGTAACCAGGGTACATCAACATATTCCTGCCGCTTTACTCTTCTCCGATATCTCTCAAAGAGATCGACATTTCTTTTTCAATAGGATTTGCAATACCGAGGCTTCATCTAAAAATTCCCGCACCTTTGTCACGTCGATTAATGTAATCCCTCGTTGTACTCTTTTCTCTCTCTCTTTCTATCTGCCTTTCCGTCTGCTCAACGTTCTCAGCATAAATCACCAACCGACAGCACGAGGCAGCTTCGATAAGCCCATGACTTAAGCCATGCGATACAAAAAAACAAGATGTTGTGAAAATTGCTGTATGCCAAGCAAGAGCTTATCGCCTGGTGACGAATGCATCCTCGGAATCGAGAGGTGCTGCAGCTTCGTTCCCTTTTGAAGCACGATCGTGGCGGGTGGGACGGGACGAGGGGAGAGGCGCACAATATATAAATAGAAAGAGATACGTTCCACGTGTTCGCTCGGTCCGATCAAATTTGACTCAACGATCATTTGATTACGATCTTTCGACGAGAAATACGAAGAGACAAGAGAGAGAGGTGGGGGGGGGGGGGGGAGAGAGAGAGAGGACAGATTCCTAACGGTATCACTTTAAATCGTCCGCCGTGCGAGAACTCTTATCAGTTTGTCGCTCGACTCGGTTCGATCATTTACGCTCCCAGCGTTCCACAAATCGCGATTGCTAATTTTTTCCAAAAGCAGCGCGAACAGTGATTGCGGCTCCTTATAGATTCCATTGACAGTCGACATCTTTCCAATAACTTTCGGACATTTTCCTTGATTCAATTGTCCGTAAAAATTATAGCTGCGTTATCACGTCTCATGCGATCGAGTGCAAGTGCCATTACAGTCCTACAGGAAATTGTTTAAATTCTGTAATTCCGTAAGAATTCCTAAGCATGGATGGCTCGCGTGTGTCTCGCAGTTGATCTTGGTGAAATTTAATTGCATTTATCGAGGCTTTGGAAATGTGTTTCTTCATCGGCTGGCGCGAGGGCGGCATAAAAATTCCTAATTTGTGAGACGTCTGGATCGCATGAGCAGGTTTGTTATCGATATTTTCACTTCGGATTGATGACGTCTCGCTTCTAGCTCATAATAGCTTGCGCATAGCTCATTCGATAGCTCATTCGATAGCTCATTTGATATTTGACTTGAGATATAAATGGAAATGAAAATGGAGACAAAGTTGAATTCTCAGCCTCCTGCCTTTACGTTACAGGCTTACTTTTTCTCTTATCGCTCGGAGCTCAACTGCTGTTTGCACAATGATGTTTTGCCGGAGATAAGTGGACCCACGTATATACTCTCGTTACACACCAGCTCGACTCTCTCGCAGCGAGTTCTCGTTTGTCGACGCAGTCAAATGTTACACCGATTTTTCGACCCACGAATATCGCGTTAGGTTAGGTTTTTCACGCGTTCCTTTGGATTTCGTCGATTTCGTCGATGCCTTCGATGTCGTCCAGCTTCCCGATTCTTCGGGAGTTTTCAATTGCTTCGGCGATCGAGCAACCTCTGAGGTTTCATCCTATTGTATAATAGATAGGAGAAAAAAGAGGCTCTCGGATGTGGAACCGAGATGGCGGCGGTCCAATCGCCAATCCACTGTCGGACAAGTCCGGCCTGGTCCCCACTCCCCATGCGTACCTGCAGCGTCCGGATGATCATCTCGAGGTCCGGCGAGATTCGCCTTTTTCTCGTTTCCGCTCGATCGGATCCTCCCTCCTTAACGTCCTTTCGGCATCTACTACTATTTTTGCTCTCGAGATATCGTGGCGTGTATATGGGACACGTGTCGAGAGAGAGAGAGAGAGAGAGAGAGAGACCGAGAGACGCGCGCCTTACGTGCACCCAATAACTCGTTAGAAAGTGAAAATGTAATGCAGGCCATGTCGATTGGGAAAGAAGAAAGGATACGAAAGGATGCGAAAGGCATCGAGGGTGCCAAGTCAAACGCAGAGAGCACTCCGTTCTACTGCACTCTAGAAGTCTAGAGTGTGACATACATGTATATGTAGATGAGAGGGGAAATTACGGAGTGCGGAGTGCGGAGTGAGGAGTGTCATTAGAAGGACGATGATATAACCTCGTCCATGACAATTTGCAAGCGAGATTTACTGTGTGGGATGAATGGATGGATACACGAGCGTTTATGATTATTATCATAAATCGTAGTAGCCGCGCAACTATTAGGACGCGTCCATCGGGCGGGGAGTCTTTGGCGCGCGGAAGGTTCAGCTTGACTCGGAAAGACGCGCAAAGACGCGCAAAGACGCGCAAAGACGCGCAAAGACGCGCAAAAGCTCCGAGTCGAGCGGACAAGGTGGATATCGCGATTCGCTCCCGGAGAGAAAAGCGAGTACGAGGGCGAATTGCGTGCTGCGCTCCGGCGCACGTGTCTCGTCCGTGCGAAACGATACACGTCGTTCGCGGTGAATCTACTTAACACCGTCGTCCCTGATGCAGCAGGCAGCGATGCCCCACGGCGCGACATAGGCGACATAGGCGACATAGGCGACATAGGCGACATACGCACACCGGGATAATCGGCGAAGACGATTGGCAGCTTCCTGTCGATCACGTGAGCGCGCTCCTCGCGTACTCGTCTACTAGACTTCGTGCTCTAGTCGCGCGTAAACCTTCGGCGATACCGAGCATTACAAGTAGTCGCATCTTCAGCTATAATGATTTAACGATTTAACGATTTAATGGTTTAACGTGTCAATGTCAATTAGGGAAGTGCGAGAGACTGCAGAACTCGGTAGGCTGCTCCGAACCTCCTGACTTTCGATCGAGTAGAAGTCTAGAATAACGGTTATTAAATCTCTACGAAGGACACCTGCAAAATGAATCGGACTCTTAGATTTTTATCCGAAATTAATCCGACATGCATTCAGGCTGGACGAACGCGCGTGCACGTTGAACCCTCTCGATAAAATCGTTACTTGAGAATAGACATTTAAAAGGTGTCCCGTGGCAATAGAGCACCGAGTGCTCGGGCTGTATCACGCCATCTATTTTGTAATAGAAACAACGGAAGAGCCCAATTCCGCAGACTGCCTGCTGTCCGTTGCCTCATCCACCTCCAGCTCCTCCTCGTCGTTAGATAGTAAATATACACACATGTTTGCCAGCAGGCATCGCGCATTGCCTATAATAGCCCTATACCGCATGCACTTACCTAGCAGCTCTCTCTCTCTCTCTCTCTCTCTCATATATAGCTATCACGAGAGTGACCTCTCTCTCCTCGTATTCTGTCTTGCGCCCTTGCTCGCACTCACATGTTCTCTCTCTCTCTCTCTCTCTCTCTCTTTGCCGGCAGCTAATTATACCGAGTGGTCCTCTCGAAGCGATAAGCGATTTACATAGCGAAGAACGCGATGGATTTACCGTGCTCCTGTGCGAGCACCGCGCACTGCTCCCCATTTTACGAAGGTTGACTGACGATAAGTTAACGCCGAGTTTAACTTTACTCATCCTTCGAAATGGCAACGTAACGCATAGCGCGCTTACAGGTAACTGCGCCTATACTATAATCATTCAGTCTCGGCTTTCTCGCTTTGAGCCTGATAAGATAGCACATTGGTCTGTCGATTCGTACGATAACAACTTCATCTGCATTCTCCGGAGTCAAGGAAGTTTCCTGCGAGTCCAGCTGGCCCCACTCAACGAATTTAAGACCCTCTAATTCGAGCAATTAGAAAATTTAAAGGTTTTCACGATATAGCGATCGCTGCTCATTGATTTCCACTTATAATTATTTCGGTCCATTCGTCATTTACGCACGCAGTGCTCCAATCTCGTAGACATCGCACCATCCGATTATTGCGATTCAATTTCTTCACTGGCGAATATCATACGGTCGATCGTGATAAAGCAAGATACGGCCGAACGGAGACTTTCTTGTTGCGCGCTTTCTCTCTCACTCCGCCCTCTAAGTGCAGACGCCTTTTCCGTAATTGACGCGCGTCGTCTTTCACGTATCCGTGCCGAAGTGATTGGCGCGCGGCGCATTTTCGGGATCGACGAGATCGACGAGATCGACGGGATCGACTGCCAAGCAGCCGTTAACGCATCGAGAGGAGCGCGGAGTGTGAATTCGCCATTGATTAGGACTGAGACTCTGCGACGTTCCGCGCCTCGGGGCTTCGGTCAGATATCGGTATTAATAGTTCTGTATACCTGGAATAGAACGCGGCGCAATCCCGTCCGATGTCTACCTTTCCAGCAAAGTCTCAGCCGGGCAGTCGGCATGTATGCCGCGTGCCAGATCGTGCCGGTTACTTAATTCGGATCTTCGGCTGAACGAAATTCCTTTGGCCATTCGGGACGCGCGCAAATCTTACGCTCTATTCGCGCGTTTTTCTCTTTTTCTTCTGCACGAAGCATCCGTGATCCGTCGTTTCGTCGTTCCGTCGTTCCGTCGTTCCGTGGCGATTCCTATTAATAGGGGGCCCAACTGGCCGCCTTATATGTTCCAGTTCGCGCGTTCATGGCTGCCAGTACTAAAGCCTCTAAGACTAGCTAGCGCGCTCCACGCATACATAAAATAATAGCTCGCGCTTGGCCTTCCGTTCTACTAAATAGCTACATGTCCTAGTAGCTCCTGAGTATCAGGAGGCATACATACTTTTCATTAAAAGGTTAAGAACAACGTGGGGTGGAGACTCGTGTCGCGCGGCATCGCCAAGTCCGCAATTTCGACAGTTGGAACCTACAATCGATCCAACCGACATCACATCAAATTTCCAGGACTCCTACAGCAGACGTCGTCCTGCTAGTTGAGCACGTTCAAATTCAAAATCCCAATGTTAAATAAATAAATGTCTCGACTGGCTTTCGCTGAGGTGAGACGCGAGTTGACATCCGAATCCCTGATGACGCGGCGAGTCGACTACACGACTACACGACTACACGACCGCACGTCCACACGTACGCAAACCTTCCCTGTCGTTCTTTTATTTTCTCGGACCCCTCTCCCTCCGCCCCCCTTTGAGAATGTTTATTCCAATTTGATGACACGCGTGAAGAAGCAATCCCATTTACCGAATACGCGACGATTAATTGAATCGCGGGAAGATCGATTTCAAGGAGGATTCTTGAATCGATCACGTTTAATGATGGGCGAGGATTCTGTGTGCGGCGACCAGCCGCCACGCGAGAGGAAGGTCTAGAACAGTCAAGTGGGGTTCGCCTCGGTTTCCGCATTACGCATTGACAAAACGAGCGGGGAAAAGAAAAAGGAAAAAATAAAAGAGAAATTGATTTGATACTTCCGTGTCCTCTGCCGTCGAGTCTCGCGGTTGCAATTACTTTTTCCAATGACTTGGGCGATGACGAATGACTAGGAATATCCATGCATATCCAGATTCTCCTCATCGACGTGACAAACTTGAAAACAATTACTGGACCGCAACGAGGGGACTATTGACGCAGAACTTGTGGATCAAATAATATGTGGCTCGACGCGAGACTCGTGTCTTTGCATTATAAAGTTGTGTGAGCCTTGATGAGAGTTTGATCGTGGAGGCGCGTATCGCGAAGGAGGAAAGCCGGAAGTGTCAAAGTATAGAGAGGGGAAAAAAGGAGGGAGGAAGGAAATGGGGGAGGGGAGGGGGGGGGGGAAGAGCTCCGGTTATAAACCTAGATGGATCCCTTTTACGTTCGCCCTTAAGCAGGAGGGGTCGGTCGCCTCGCGCGATAAGGCCCGCTCTAGTCTCGGGGTAGTCTCCGGGTAGTCTCCGGGTAGTCTCGGGGAATATGATTAGTATATCGTTATAAAGGCATCGCCCGCTGGATACTTAAATTAAGTTTATTGAGCAGTTTTCACAGCATTACCTCCAGCTAGCTCCCACGGAGGAGCCCGCCTTTCTTATTCGAAGACGTTCGAGGAGAGGTGTGCTGGATGCTGGATGCTGCGGGCTGGGGGCTGGGCAACCCTCGAGCGGTAAAACTCCCGTAAACCGAGACAGCTTCGTACACACTCTTAGACTTTCTCCTTTCCCTTCTGGCGCATATCCCGTCGCGATGAGAAGAAGAAGAAGAAGAAGAAGAAGAAGAAGAAGAAGAAGAAGAAGAAGAAGAAGAAGTGGAGGAGGAGGAGGAGGAGGAGAAAGTAGCGCGCGGTAAAAGAAGGGGCCTTGAGGTCCCAGCAGTGGGTCACGGTTCCACCTTTCACCTTCCACCTTCCACCTTTGACGTCCTGCACGTACAGAGAAGGAAAGTAGTTGTTTTGATCGTGACATGTCGCCTCGGAGGTTCCCCTTAAAGGCGACCCTTATGGTGGAGAGACTCCGCGCGATTAGGCTGCGGAGAAGCCCGCTAGCCCACTGGACAATGGTGGCCGGGAGAATAGTAATGGGTCCTGGGGGCGCCTGGGGGACGGGAGGGCGGATTCTGTGCGACAGACAAGCTGCTGCTAAATAGATGGAATAAGCGGTGCGCTGACTTTGAACTTTTACGAGTTTAAAACTCGTCACCTCCGCATCTGCCTGTCTCACTTCTTTCAGTGTCTCCCTCAGTGCTTTCTTTCATTGGGCTGTTGGTCCTTATCAAACAATTTGCAAATTCATTCTAATAAGGCTCGGAGAATATTGGGTCAAAGGAGTTGTGGCTTTCGCTTCGGGAGGCGAGACTAATTATGAGGCTGAGGAGCATATGGGCTCAGTTATACATATTATATGTACAATTAATATACGCATATACATATATAGGTATATATATCCGACTATTCGAACAAAAGACAAAGTTCTTCTATTGTTAAGAATTTTTCATATTATTTTTCTGTTTCGCTGTCG
>JARPRH010000083.1:104136-118583 GCA_031763665.1 Calameuta haemorrhoidalis | reverse complement strand
CCCCCCCCCCCCCCCCCCCCCCCCCCCCCCCCCCCCCCCCCCCCCCCCCCCCCCCCCCCCCACGCCGTGTAAATTTAATTTTAGCAATTAATTTCCAAGTGACAGTCTTCGTAGGAATCCGTGGTAGAGTCGCGAATTCTCAAGTAGTCAATATCCGGTCGTCGTGTTACAAGGTGGTAGGTTGAAGATTCAGTGCCCTTAGAGAACAACAGGCAAACAACCTGGACAGAGGAAATACTTGGAGCAATCCGAAGTCTATGGCCTCAATAAATTGGTATTTATCTGTGCTTCAAACTGACCAGGACTCCGCGGTTTCTTGATAATTAACCTCAAAGATTAATAGATTAATTCTCAAATCTTAGCGTGTACCGTCAGATATTCCTCTTGGAACTACGTACGGAGTTTAATCAATTGCCGGTATAAGTTGCTCCAGAATTAACGCACCAACTGAAGTTGGCAGTTGGTTTTACCGTAGAAGTCAAATGAACTTTGACTAACCCAATAGTACAGATATGCCAGTTAATAATTTCCGCATAATAGTCGGCAGTATGGATTAGAGACTATAGATAAAAAGAATTTTCCATATTCGAAATTCCGAGCTCATTCAGTGTGGCTGCTTGGCCTTCTTCTCCACGTTCTCCGCTCTCTTCATTTCCTCTGCGTGCAGGATCGACACAGCGAGTAGGTACAGTCACATGCAGCTAAGAAGCCCCAATAGCCAGTATGGGGAGTATCTAATACGAATTCAGGAAGTTTGTCGAGGGCTGACGGAAGGTGCTGCTGAGAGAATGAGAGAATGAGAGAGAGAGAGAGAGAGAGAGAGAGAGAGCGCCGCTGGTAAGGGTGAGGAAGGTGGAGAGGGTTGACCAAGGAGGAATCCATAGATTGCGGGGGTAACAATCAGCCGTAAATTATGGCCTCAATATCCATTGTGTACCCTCCTTGTTCGCTCGCGAGAGCCTAACCCCAAAGTCTGAGGCTAAGACTACTCACCCTCCCCCTCCGGGCCAAAGGGTGACTACTCAGCCTTGCTTAGTTCCTCCCTCCTCCTCCTCCACCCTCCAGCCGTCCTTCGCTCTGCCGCGGCTTCTCGAGCAAGCAAACGGCGAGCATCGGGTGGGGCCGAGTGGGGCCGAGTGGGGCCGGGTGGCCGCGCGGCCGCGCCGCGGCCTGGCCCAACTCAACCAAGAGATATGTATATTAATGGGGCAATCTTACATAGTTTTGTTTACCTTGCCATTCTCTCCTAGTGCGTATACAATTACGAGCACTCTACTACCCGTCCTGCTTGAAACAGTCCTGGAAAGCTACCCAGGATCCTTCGTAGGGATTTCTACTTGCATGGCCCAATTTCTAAGTCTCTCGTACCCCAGCAGTAATAAAGTCACGCGACGTCCCCTTTTTGAGTTGGTAATCGTTGGAGCTGCTTACTCGCGCATCCTGCCTTCAGTCTCCCCTTTCGGAGCGATCACTGTGATGACTCGATGAGTCTCAGGCAAGCTCATCTCTTTTTTTCGTCACATCGAACAACCTCCTTCTCGTAATCCTGAAAGCTTCGACAACAATCCGGAAGTCGCGCGCGAAATTAGCGGACTTCGACACATTCGTGGGGGGAATCTTCTGGAATTCGGTTCGGATACCTAGCTAAAGGGTGGAGCCTCTTCGGCATCCCCTGGTTCCTCCTAGACGACTAGACGACTAGACGACTAGACACTCGTTCACTGGATGCAATCGCAATTCCAATTTCTGCGTCACTGGGATCTTTGTCCTTTGATTCCCGGGCAGCGGGTACCGCGCTGCACCAGCAATCTCAACTCATTTTCAGTTCACGAGCATCCGACAATTATCTGCGAGAGAACAGGAACAATTATCGAGAGATTCGTGGTCTATTTTTAAGTCAAGGAATTTTTATAATTGATAAAACAGACTCGACAGTAGAATAAACTTGCGCATCTCTTGGACATACGTATGGAGCTTCGATCCCTCGTATAACGAAAACCCTAGTGTATCTTTCGTTGGTGCATCATTTTCATGGATCTTCGTGGAGAATTTGGAATGTGGACATTATTCAAATGTATATTGTCACTTATTATTATTTCTTTTTTCTTTTATTTTCGCTATCGCATCGCTTCATTCGTCTCCGATGGTTCGATCCAAGACTGTGATCGTCCATATCGATGAGAAGACAAGCGGATCTCGCAAGGACAGCAACAACAGAGGCGTAAGGAGGTGCGAACGAGAAGGCGAATCTAGGGGAGGCGGGAGGGAGGGGGGAGATTGGCAAATGCAAAACCCGCGAGGCCTGCATTGCGACGCGAAAGGGTTTGCTCGTACTGCCGATAGGAAGGGGGTTGCTCGACTCGCAATTCAGAGAAACAGTCTCAGCTGGTGCTTGAGTAGCTTCGAAGAGAGAGAGAGAGAGAGAGAGAGAGGGGCGGGGGGGGAGGGGGAAGGACGAAAGATAGTCGCGGCAAAAGGTGGGACGGGTGATGAGAGGAATTTGGCTGGGAGGTAAGAGCGGTTAGTGCAGTCGAGCGGCCAAAGGGTTGAAATTTGTTCGAAGTAATCGATATTATAGCCGCGCGAAGATATATGCGAGGATGTGGGCAAACAGTGTACACACGTGCATTGTTGCGCGTCGTTGGCGGAGTCAGAGGATTCAGCAGAAGGGATGCACGCTAAAACGTTAAGGGATGGTAAGGGGATATTGGGGGCTGGAGTGTTCTCATAGAATGAACGTCGACCGGCGAAAGGGGAGGAATACGAAAGAGGCAGAGGAAGAGGAAGAGGAAGAGAAATACTATGGGGAGGACAGCCGGACAAACAAAACCCTTGCTGCTTCGTTTCTGCCCGTCTGGCCAGACACCGACCCTTTATGTGCTCGCGTTTCCGTCCTCTTATTCCCTCTCGCCCCCTCCTGCTCCTCCACCCCCCTCCCCACCTCCCTCGATCCTCTTGTTCGTTAATTAATACATTGACATCTGAATATCGCGTATTACGTATATCATTTGACTATAACGATACACCGAACAGATCGATGCGGCAGCCATTGCTTCTCCATGAGTACAAAGAGAAATCCCTAAACTCCCACCAACAGTCATTTCGTTCTTTTTCTTTCAGGTCAGTGGTGCAATCTCCCTTGGCTATCAAGACCCAATGACATGGCTCATTGATGTGAGTGCAAGCAAACTATATAACCGTATAACGTATAACCGATATATATGATAATGCTTATACCTACATGTAACATATGCATGTACATAGGAGTATACTTCAATCAAGATGCCTTTTCAGTTCGACTTCGATTCATTGTGATTCCTAATTAACTGCTGGTAGATCATTAAATCGTTGCTACGCGACATTCGGAGGAGGAGGAGGAGGAGGAGGAGAGTGACAACGACACCTTCGCCGAATCGAGAGGAGTCAGATATCGCAGTTTATCGTATCGACGTATTTATTTTGTCGTCGTAGGCGTCATAGGCGTCATAGGCGTTATAGGCGTCATAGGCGTCATAGGCGTCGCAGGCGTCGTAAGCGTCGCGTCATGCCGCCGGAGGGCACACGCTCGCGGTGCCAGAGGATGGGAGTTGCTTTACGAGGCAAAAAGTATTTTGTCACGACCTCACGCGAATATCCTGCAGAGGGGGAAGTTGTGCGGACTGCCGGATTTTAGAAGGCTGAACGGCAGCGCAGCCCTCTAATGCGAGGGCGAAAGAATTTCGACGGCAGTTGTTGTAAACAGCCCTACAGGCTTTTTAGGACCTTTGCATATGGGACCCTTGGAAAAGTCGCGTAAACATTGCACACTGCCGGTTGAATGCGAAAACTTTTTCTACTTCCTCCTATATATGCTTTTCCCTACTGTTTTCTGTTTTGCCGCCACTCTGCTGTAGGTGCAGAGAGTGAGAGAGAGAGAGAGAGAGAGAGAGTGGTGCCGATTTCGAAACCTATTTTGTGCCTGTTAACCTTCGAAATAAGTATCACAGTAGAAATGGAGAGATGCTATTTGCTTGGATAGGGGAATGAAAAAACCAACGTGTCATTCCTCGGCTATAATGTAACGAAACTTGAAACTAAGTATAATGGCTGCAGGCGAACGAGCAACCGGGTTGCCGTTGACGTCGGTGCTGGTCACCGACTGCAGCCATTGGCTGCTTGTTCGCGGTCCACGAGTGCCGCTTGCGAAATATTAGTATTCTGCTAATTAAAATGTAACTGAAATTGCAGTCGGTGGTGTCGTAAGGGTACGAGGTGGCGCTGTGGCGCTGTGGCGCGTTGGTACGGCGGTACAGCGGTACGGTGGTACGGTGGTACGGTGGTACGGTGGTACGGTGGTACGGTGGTACGGTATGCCAGATAGAGAATTAGGAGGTTTCGTTCGTAGAATTGGTGGTCGGTTGGCCGGCCGGCCGGCTCGGCGGCTGGGAGGCTGGGAGGCTGTTCGAGAAGGGCGCGTGGAAGCTGTGCGTGCCGGCCGTTTCGTTATTAAGCGATACACTAGATACTAGAGTCCTCCGCGTGCCTCGATTCCAGCAGGTAACATGCATACATACATACGTATACAACAGTAACTGTACCTATACAAGACGCGTACATCGATGTATCCATGAGATCCGCTATTTCCAGAACTGCAGCCCCGTCATCCTGCTCTCGGCATTGCACGGAGTCGGGCTGTTTCGTGCAGAAAGCAGAAGCTCCGACGACCCACAGAGACCCGGAGCTGCAGCCCTAATAACAATTGGCCATAAACTAGTTTTAGTCGGACACCCTCGCGTCCCGCATATTAGCACGCTGCTCCTGATATTGGTCAAACGATCGACTTGCTCCTCCGCTTTCTTCGTTCCTCGTCTTCTATGGTTTTAGGGGTGCTCGCGTTCCTGCGGCCCTGCCGGCCGTTTACCTTCAGGATATCTACATGATATCTATCAGGAGCCGTACGACCACGGGTTATCCGCTAATTTGCTTTACGCAGAAACGTTCCCTTCCGCTTCTGACTCTTGTTTTACTCTTCGCGTTATCGTCGGGTGGGGGACACGAGCAGCCCGTAGACCCGGACAAGGAAATCCTCGAGAGCGTAAATGGGAATGGGAATGCGAGGAGGATATCTTGGCGGCTTCCTTCACTGTTTTAGTTGGCTGGTGGAGCGAGAAGCCGCTGCTTTCGCTGTGTCTTCGTTCGTTGCCTGTTGGCCCACGAATACAGACGCGAGACAAGATACACACACACACGCACACACAAGCGCATATCATAGTTAGAGAGAGGCAAAGCGAAGAGGAGGACGAGCCGTTTAACGGGTGCGTGGTGCCGCGTCGAGCCAACCCTCTACACTTATTTCGCGTTAATTCACCCCTCAAGACCGCTTAGCGCCGCCACCCCATGGTGTTTCGAGAAGCCACCCACTCTTTTCCTGCTTTACCGTAAACCCTCCCTCTTCTTGCCATTTCTTTTTTTTCCTCCTCCTTCCCCTTTGCTCCCCTTTTCCTTTCGTTCCCTTCGTTCGTTCCGTCCTTGTTGCTTCCTCTTTCTCACGTGCCGCGAACCCGCTCTCGTTAAGCGACTACACGGCTACTGAGGGCTACTGGCGGCTACTGGCTGCTACTGGCGGCTACTGGCCTCCGCTTAAACGGAGTAGGAGTGCCTTGTAAATTCATTGACTGACGAAAATACCCTTGGAATTTCAGTAGCAATACCAGCCTTCCGCAACACCCATCTCAGCCATCTCAGCCATCTCAGCCATCTCCTTTTTCCCTCGTAGTACCTATTTCCTTATAAACTCCCTGGGGAGAATCGCCTGGGATACTCTTGATACGATTTGACCTGCAGCGAGGGGTAGCTTTACGCTTATGGGGTTGTACACAGGCATTAAGGTATAATTCGCCATTGCTGGAATCGTTAGTGGCCACAAAAGGATTTCAACTCTGGCGAAGCTTAACGCGTAGAGGACGCGTCCTGCTCTCTCGCTCTCCCGTCCTCTTCTACTTTGCCTTCTTCATTTATATTTTTCTGTTTTCGTCGCACGATTCCCCTCTCCACCCCCGAGGGGGGACAATGAGAATGCGCAACCATACCGGCAGCTCGGCCCATAAATTGATTTGCGAAAGCGTTCGCTGAAAAAGCTCGTGGTCAGCGCGCCGGGGAGTCCCGGCTTTTGAGCTTATAGGCGAAAAATTACGCGCTGGCGAAGGATTGTATTTATGTTAGATAATTACGAGAGGTGAGCAGTAGGCGACGTACCAAGCGAAAGCTTTTTCGATGGGAATCGCGCACTTACAGCCAACAGCCGGCATAGTCAAGTGGGGGGGGGGGGTTATAGTGTCGGTGTAGGAGCGACCCTCGAACGGCCACCGGCTAATGAATAGAGATAACTCGCCGCGAAATTGTGCTTTTCGGTAGTTTTCAATTAACGCGCAGCGGCGGAATTGTATGCGATTTATTCATCTGCCTTCTTTATTTTCTTTCCTTCGTGCTTCAATTGGAAGTTTCGAGTTGCTGCTGTGACCGGAGTTTCGGCGGCAGGGACAGCTCTTCCGGTAAATGACCGTACCACACGTATATTCATTCCCGGCGGCAACTTCCTCGATTCTCTCCCGTCGTGCCGCTCGGCGCCGCTGTCCTGGGAATCCTCTCAAATAAATCGCCGCTCACTCTCCGCTGATCCCCATAATATTTGTCTTCGCCAGGCCATTTTGCAAGATTTCTATCTACTCGGCTTATAAGCGAATCGACCTCTCTTCTTCCTCTCCCGACTTTTCCGACTTTCCCGACTTTTCCGCCTTTCGCAATCCAAGCGCAGCCGCGCCGAGTGTCGACACGCTTGGACAGAGGGACTTTTCGCGGTTCGTAAAGGTTGCGGGGTCGGACTGACAGGACAGTAAAAAAAAAGAAAAAAAAAAGAGGGACGAGAAGTCGTGCAGGTCCCACGGGATAAGAGACGGCCCTGCTATATCAGATGCGAAAAGCCCATCGCGCGTCGAAATGTAAAAGCTTCCTGACAAATTGCTTTCTATTACTTTTTATCCTTCCATTCCGTTCGTTTCTTCCCCTTATTGCAATCCGGCTGCTTTCTCACTCGTTCGGATTATTTCACATTTCGTGAGCATCCCTCACGATCATTCGACAATGCACTCGTTTCGCGCTCCTATGGATCCTTCGAGGACTTGAATCTCAAAATTTCCAAATTTCGAAGTCTTTGGATTTCGCAGAGGAACGCGTGACGCGCAGACGCTGTGGAAGGAGTAAATTTGGAGTTTCGTACAAAAACAAAAAAGAGGCCATAAACGTAAGAGGCGTAGGTGTATGGCGAGTACGTGCGCAGTGCAGCTCACGTAGCTGCGCGCGTACAGGCAAGTGCGTAAGTATTGCGCGAAGCTATCAACACACGGACGCACGTGCGGAGTCGCGTCAACGAGAAACGGCAGTCAGACACAGAGACAGAGAGACGGACGGACACTCGGATAGTCGGATAGTTAGACAGTCAGACAGTCAGACAGACAGGCAGATGGGCAGACGGTGTGAGGGGGCGCGAGAGAGAGAGAGAGAGAGAGACATGTGGGAAGGAATGAAAATAATAATAGCCCTCGTGGCCCAGGGCCATAGGTGTCAGCGACGTGTGTGCAGGGAACGAGCGAAAGGAACGCGTTGAATTTGTCACACGTAAGTTTCCCCTTTCGACGCAGTGACTCCTCTGATCCACCTCCGCCACCTCCGCCGTCTCCATCACCTCCACCACCTCCACCACCTCCACCACCTCCGTCACTTTCACCACTGCGACCTCCTCCGCACTCTCTTCGTTCCTCTCGCTCGCAAGCACACTCGTTTGCGTTTGACGCGAAGGGATGACTTGCTGGCTGTGAAAATGCAACCTGGGAACTGCACGCGTGCGGGGGGCGGTTGGCGAAGGTCGCTCCGGCGGAGGGGCTCTCTCCTCTTGTCTTCTTTGTTTCTTTTTATCTCTTTTTGGGAGGGGGGGGGGGGGGGGGGGTGAGACGGGGTTGAGGCCGCTGGGCTCGGAGATTCGGTCCCTTTTAGTCGAGCAACATGCGCGAAGTCGAGGCATTAGAAAGGACTCGGGGCTATATTGAAATACTGTCGCCAAATTCTGGCGACGACCCCGCCGGGCTCCCCGTCCTCTTCCGCGATCCTCCGATTTCTCTACCTCGCGACATATTCCGCTCTGACAATAAGTTGCATCGCGTCGAGTGCGGCTCGTTACGTAGCGCACCCTGCGTGACACGCAGGTAACGTGCGCGGCTCTGACGTAAGTCCATTGATTTTACTTTAACGAGGGAGCCGCGCGCGCTTCGCTCCGTCCGACGTGTGTTTCGTTTTCGGACGAGTCGACCCACATTAGCGCGGCGGTCGACTCTCGTTAAAGGGAAACGCTAATAACTCTTTGGTATCGATCTCCAGTCGCTCTAGTCCTTCTACGTGCCGGTGCACGTAGCATCGTGCAATCGTGCAATCGTGCAATCGTGCAATCGTGCAATCGCGCAACGTTCAGTCAATAAGCGACTGTTGCTGCTTTGATCGGCTCCCTCGTGTCGCGTCCCCGATCAAAGCAGAAAACTCAGGTTCATCGGCGACGCAATCCAGTTGCTTCTCTTCCGCTTTCCTAAATCATCATTTATTCCTCCGGCCAGCTGTTTCGTAGATGCACATGCAAGCGCATGTTATTCGTGCTTCTTCTGCTCCTTCGTTATTCGTCAACCTCCTCTTAAATTCATTTCTGAACTGTTATTCCGGATTACCTCGTTTCCCAATATTTTAACTGGTTCGGTTCCCTTTCCCCTTGTCCTGCCGACTCGCCGTTTTATAAACATGTATTTATAATATAATTGGGAATAGCGACGCCAGGAAATGCGTGTATGATTCTATTACATCAGTTATGTTACGGTGTTATGATTTTTATAAATATAATTTGCGCAAATTCAGGCATCCCGCACTGCACTGCCTTGTTGCGCCTGAGAAGGAGACGCGCTGCACTGCGAAGAAAAGGCTCGGCAACCTTGCGAGGACGTTTGATCCGAGCTTCTTCCTCGGCGCTCAAAAGTCCAGCATGATCGGAAGTGGATGTAGAGGGTGACGTGGAGCGTAACGTCAGACTCGGAGCGCGAACCAGGAAAGAGGCGGAGTGAAGCGCAGACGGCGGGAACGTAGCTGTCTGCACTAACGGTACTCGCCTACTGGCTTCCACGCGAGTGTCGTCTGTGGATCGTATGTGGATACTACACGTATTTACTGGTTTTCCACGGAGGCTTTTCTTTAAAGCAATAGTCAATAAGCGCAAAGAGAACGACCTTGAAAAACCGCACTAACCGTTGCACGCGGCATCTTCCTTATGGTGCGTTGCGTCCAACTGTAGGAGCAAGCGCATCGTAATTCACAAATTTGTGACCCTGCACGAGTGACCCCGAAGTCCGTAATTGCTCGACCTTGACCAATAAGCCCTCGTTACGTTGCGCCTCTCCGCGGGGCTCCCTGCGCGAGCCTCTACACACGCGCACACCTACTATAGGTATAGGTATACCGTGCACGGGACATCCGCAACCCCATTCTTCTGTCGATCATCTCTGCCGGGACGCTGACCCACCCCGCTGTTCGCTCAGCTTCGCGGACCCCTCGATCTTGTCATCTCTGAGAAATTCCTTGGAACGAGCAGGAAGCTAAAGGTCTCGAATAAAGGCTTCCGAGGATTATTCTTTCGGCGGTTTGCGAGAGAGAAGTATCGCGAGATAGATGTGTTTTATGCGCGAGGGAGGTGCGACTGATTTAGGGGTCGCTGCTCGGTCGGCTGCTTCACGTACGAGAGAACAGGGAATACAGTGTGCGTCTGCGTCTGCGTGTGCGTCTATAGATCTATTATTGCACTTGGTATCTTTTGCTTGTTTTTTCCCAGTAAACAAGAGACATACCCACTCCAGGGGTTGCACCCAACCAGCATCACCACCCCTCATCAGTCGTTCTGTACAAATATACTATTGTATTGATCTATGCCTTTCCAGTGGCGCTCCTTTTGTTCGAACTCACGTTTTACATTTTAGCCGCTTCCGCGAAACAACTAATGCCGTTCGCTTTCGCGCACATACGACTGCTCTTCACTCTCTTTTGCCCGCATTCGCCCCCTATTCACCCATCCACCCCTCAACCTACTCAAGTAATCGGCACAGAGGGAGAGAGAGAGAGAGCCATCTCTCTCGCGCTAATCTTTCTGGTTTCGCACTTCCTACTCTGTTCTTCCATTTTACGTTCTTTTTTTTTTTCATTTTCCTCTTCGTACCAGAGTCAATTCTTTGACGTTTGCTCTCTCTCTCTCTCTCTCTCTTCGCCGTCGAGGATCGTAAACCCTTGGATAGTTTAATCGCTATCATAAGTAATCGTGACCAATCGTGACCAATCGTGACCAACCGTAAGCAATCGTAACCAGCTGCGCCCTGCTGCGCCCTGCTGCGCCCTGCTGCAGCTACTCTAGAAGCTAATCTAGCAGTTCGCCGCAAGGAACCCCGAGAGACTCTCGCTCTCGTGCACGCAATTCTATCGATTATCGAGCGCAAATGCAGATCGCAGCTGCGAAGAAGAGAGGCGCGGGGAGAGGGAAAGTAGAGACGGTCAAGTATAAAGAAGTCGGAAGAGGAAGATGGGTCCAGCGCGTCCGGCGTTGCACTTCCTGCTCGCGCAGCCTCCTCCCGGGATGTCGCGGCTGCGAAGGAATCGGCTCTTCTGTCTCGCGTTCTCTTCCCTTAGAGCTAATCAGCGTGATCCGTCCGAGCGCATCTGCGTCGTTCCAGCCAGAAAACCTGGATGTTTGCAGAGCTCATTGTCCCGCAGGAAGTAACAAGTAACGACGCACACATATGCGCAGCGACAGAGGGAAACTGGCGAGGTCTGCGCTCGACTGCCGCGACGCCTGAGCTTCTTTTTTTAGTTGTTGCCTGCATAATAGCGTTAGGATTCATTAGCAATCAGAGATGGGAACGAACAAATGGGAGAGACGGGGCGCGGGGGGAAAGGGTCCAATGTTTACTGGACCTAACGGGCGCACCAAACATCCACGCACCCTCCTCTTCGGTCCGCACAGATCGCGAGATTCCCGCAATCCTCCAATCATTCTCTTTCTGTTGCGCGCAAACTGCAGTCGCTGCGACGATTTCTTCAAAGGAAAAAAAGGATTCCGCCGAAATCCGCACTCCTCGTGCTTTCAGGAGGGACACTTTGGTTGCTGCACTTTAGTCCTGTGGAACGCGAGGTACCTGCAGTCACAGACGACAGCTGGAGTTCATTCTGCTGGTTGTCTCTTTCGAGCTTGGGCCTGGTGCTGCTGCACTATTTATTGCAGTAAACTCAGTTGCCGCGTGCAGTCGATTCGCGTTGCAGCATCCTGCTCTTACGTTAGTTGGTGTTGGAGCGACAGAGAGAGAATGAGGAGGGGCGGGGGGGGAGGGGGTAACTTTCGTAATACTTTTCTTCGTCCCGTTAGAACGCTAACCTACGGTTCGTACGTTTTTTATCCTTTTTGCGCAAGCATCGTTTTGCCATTTCATTATGATATATTAATAACCACCCGTTGCTCAAGCTCTCTTTTATAAGCAGAGCTCAGAGCTCTTACGACATGCTATTTGTTGTCGCTCGTTATATGACTCGAAAATCCGGTCGACAAAAAGAGAAAGCGGGAGGCACAAAAGTAGTCATGGAGACGAATATAATGAGTAACCGATTAACCCCGTTAACATATGATGATTCAGAGCGGCGCTGTTAGGCCTAATTGTCAAGGCAAACGTAATCGTAACGCGACGGTGACCCAGCGGTGACCATGAGAATCTAAACGCCAGGGGATGTGTATACGTATAACGAATGTTTGAAATCCCTGTAGTCTTGCCGAAGGGGTGAAACTCTTAGAGTCGAGGAAAGGGGTGAGTCACGAAGACCGAGGGAGAAGCCACCGCTGGTGGGAATAATTTGCCGACGTTAAAAATGATATCAGAGGTAAAGCGCCGCAGGACAAGGGATGAAACGAGGAGTTGGCGTTACTACGCTACGTAGAGGGGATGATGCGGGGTTGATGCGGGGTTGATGCGGGGTTGATGCCAGGTTCTAAGCGGCGGGGAGAAAAGTTGGTGTATAAACAGAAGTTACCTAAGTACATTACAAACTGTAATGGCGAATCGGAGGTGCTTGCCGCCGCTCGGTCTACAAGCCCTCACGAAAGAAGCGAAAGAGCGCTCTGCCTCCTCCCCCCCCCCCTCTCTCTCTCTCTCTCTCTCGAACAGTGAGAAAGCAAGACCCGACATTTATTATGCTATATTGTTACAAGGAAATTGCGTTTTTCTAAGTGGCGCCCGACCGGCCCACCGCTCCTTCGGGAAGGTAGAGGCAGGTTCCAGTACCTCGCGACCAATTCAACGTTTATACCGAATTTGGAGGGTCGACTCCCGTCCCAGTACTTGTTCTCGAGCTCTTTGCTCGATCCAGCTTCGATTCGACCCGTTGTACCTCGTTGCGTACCTCCGCCTCAGTGTTTTAAGCATTCCGAGTTGTGACAAGAGTCCCTAGGCAAAGTATATATGTTACGTATATAAATATACGAGGAACGAGTCGAGCGCTAGTCCACCGATGCGCCACCAGGTGGCCACCGCAACTCACAGGCAAAATCGGAAGACCACAGGACCAACTGGACACGCGAGAGTATTGGAGGATTTCACACTTAAGGAGTTTGCCATTTTATAAGGGAGCATCTCTTTCTTCGCACTTTCCATCCGGAAGGAGTAGATATATTGTTCTGCAGCATCCGTTCTTACGTGATCCTGTACCGTGACCCGTGCACCTTTGGGAGGACTTTTTTCTCGGGTCTTGCCTTTTTCTTTGCAAGAACCGATAATACAGCATCAATCCAGTTCCGCAAACTAATAGAGAGTCTTTTCTCTCGTCAGTCGGGCTTCACGCAGCTGCGAAAGTGTTGGCTTCCACAACGTCCAGCCATTCCCGGGAAGCAGAGTTGACAATGTGTCGTGCAGTCAAATTTAAGACATGCGACACAGTGTGACACCAGCACGAGAGTAAAACGAGAATGAATATAGTTGCCAGAGATTCAACATATATATACTATATATATATATGCGTATATCGACACGTCACTAATATTCGATGCTTTTTCTTGCGGCGGGTTCGTTTCGTCTCGAGAGAGAAGAGAAGGGGTTGGAAATGCGTCGTGTCGAGAGCCTCTGCCCTCGCAATATTAGACGGAATTACCCACGGCCGTAACATTTGATTGGGCTGTTCTCTGTTTCCTGCTCCCGTAGGAACGCCGCCGCCACCACCACCGCCGCCACCACCACCACTCTCTCGCTCTCTCGCTCTCTCGCCCTCCCTAGATTCTTGAGTTTGAGCGCAGAGTCTTGGCTGTGCCTCCAGACAACACTCACCCCTCTCTATCTAGCTTGTTCTCGTTTTCCCTATTCGAACTGCAAACGTCTTCGCACGCAGCGAAATCTTATTGTTAGTCGATCGTGCGCAATTACGTCTGCACTCTAATTACATGGGTGGCGACGCAGCCGGTGCAAATTGCCTCGGTGTGGAAGCTACGGCAGCTAATCGGCTATCATTCAGATTCGCAGAGTAAGATCTGTCTGGAGTCGCAAGAGAGAAGAAACGTGGACGCGATCGACCACGCCAGATCAGCTGCCAGCCTCTGAGTAGCGAACTCTCCGCCATCGTGGTTCCTTAGATAGTCTGCAATATATTCTAGAGAGTAGTGAGCTTTTTACCTGGGCGACTGCACGACGTGGAAAGAAGAAAGCAAGAAGCGCACCGAAAGGGCAGTTAGTATGAATAATTCATGGGGGCCGCGAAGGGTATTAGCGCGAGCCGAACATGTAAATTAAAGGATAAATTTGTAAGGGCAAGCTGGCTAGAGAAATCGGGAAAAAGAAATAGAAGAAGAAGAAGAAGACGTTGCAAGGCACGTGGATTTACGCGCGTCCAGATCGGGACAGCTAGCGCCTGTATAGATATTTAGATATTTATTATGAAAGAGACAATGAAAACGAAGCCGCAGCCTGTCCGACCGCGAGCATCTTTACCGTCCTATTGTCCTACTGTCCTACTGTCCTACTGTCCTACTGTCCTACTGTCTTACGGTTCTACCGTCTTGCTCTCACCTATGGTTCGCCTATGGTTCGCCTATGGTTCGCCAGGTTGACGGCGATAGGAGGGTTCACGTCCTAAAGACGCACCGAGATCCGAACCCGTGAAATTCGCAGCCTCTCGAACGAGCGCAAGGGTTATCCGCTAATTGTGAGGAGATATCGAGTCACCCTCGCGAGCCCAATGCCAGGTTCCCCGTTTCCTTTCTCGCGTTAAATCCTAATGGCACCCGCCGTGACTTTGCGCTCGCGAATTTAACGAGCGAATTACGAGTTTTAAACTATTTTTACGAGAGTTGTTTCAATTATTTC
>JARPRH010000083.1:79776-92468 GCA_031763665.1 Calameuta haemorrhoidalis | reverse complement strand
AATTGAATTTGTTTTCAGGGGCACATCGGTGAGAACCCCTTCGACAACGGATCCTGGGGAAAGGAGCACTTTCAACCGGCGACAGTTCCTTGGCAGCTCAATCCACGCGGCCACAGTCGTCTCAGTGTGAGTATCCACGCGCACACGTATCTATACAGAGACGGCTTGACCGTCTTAGCGTTACCTTGTTACGGCTGCCAAGCAAATCCGACGACACTTTCGAGTCTTTAAACTCGGGCGTCGATCTCGGCTGCAGGAGAACATTTTTAGGAATTTCTCTCCATTCTCAATGTGCGAGCCAGAGGGAAGGAAATCTCCTCGTGCTGCCTGCGATTGCTGGCGAGACTCACCCTGTAGGGCGCTGCGGAGGCAATGAGGTGCGAAAGGTAGCCAGAGCCCAGGGTCGCCGGGAGCTAAGGCTTTGTAAAGAAGTTTCTTTGGTTGACAAGAGACTAATTAAATCGACAAGTTGCCGATGCTAATGCGAAAGAGACGGCAGGTTCTGCCTCTCTCTCTCTCTCTCTCTCTCTCTCTCTCTCTCTCTCTCTCTCTCTCTCTCTCTCTCTCTCTCTTTTTGTGTCGTGTGTGTCTGTGTCTCAGAGTGCAGCTGACCGACTGGATGGATGGTTGGTTGGATTGGGAGTGAAATTTGTAATTCCGGTTGGTAGGAATAAGGGTTTGTCCCGAGGGCGGAAAAAGAAATCCGGTCGGTCCATTGTCCGCGATGCGAACGCAAAAATTGCTCGGATTTTGCTTCCTTGAACGCGATCCTCTCGATCCTCTCGATCCTCTCGATCCTCTCGATCCTCGTTGACTCTCGACTTGCTAGAGACTCCTCGCGTTTTTCCTGCTACTTCGTTCCAAATGGAGTTGCTCGTGTTGGCCATGTTGGCTACGCTGGCCACGTTGGCCACGTTGGCCACGTCTGCCATTAGTTGTACATCCTCGGGCGCACCAGCAAGCGACGGCGCGCCCTCCTCTCAATCCACAGCTTACTTTTCACTCGACTCATCCTGCCACCCGGTATTTATAATACGCTTTGTTTTCCCTCGGTTATTTGTCTTGGCTTCCGTTTTCCCCCTCTTAGCTGCCGTTATTATTCGCCGTTTTATTTTTCTTTAATTCGTCCTCACCGGCGCCATTCCAACGTTCTTCCTTGGAAGTAGTCACCAAATTTTCCTCGACTCTTCTTCCGGACTTTACCTCCCTCACTTCCTGCCTCCTACTTTCCGTAATTCTCTCCCCCACTGCTTCTACGGCTCTTATGCTTTCATAATTCTCCTAAGAAGAACTAGTAGCTACGTAGCTACCAGAGATCGGCTGTTTTTCTGTTTTCGCCTCTTCCGTCGAAGAAAACACGCTTAAAGCGCTCTCTTACTCTCACTCATTGGCGCGATCCGATACTCGAGCGCGTCTTTGAGTTATCGAACACTCATCTCCGGTGAGATATTCTTCCTAGGTGTAAGGTGCATTCCACAGCCGAGAGATTCAAGACTTTGAGCGAAGCTTAGTGAGTGAGAGAGAGGGTGGGGTGACTCGTTTGGACTCTCGAATAGAATCATACGTCATTTCCTCGCAAGAGTGCAGGACTCGCAAACACGATGCACTGTGCGATTTCAAAAGGCGAATCCACAATCCGATAGGGCAGGCACGACATAGTATGACATACGGCGAACTGTGACTCGTCCGAGTTAATCGCACGTGTCTCTCGCACGTGCTTGCCAAGGGAACAAACTAATCCGGAGAAATAATTCCGCGAATCTTAACGGCTCACGTGAACGCTACGCGTAGCCCCACACGTCGCGACAGTCAATGGACTCTGGGATGCACGTCTACGTACTCGTCTACCTACATGCTGCATCGATGATCACACGAGTCTCCACTTAGCAGTGTTCGCGACACTTGGGGACATGTAGCTGCATACACGTGTATCCTACATGCCTCGCATTAAATTCTCAGGCGAAAAGTAAAAACAGTCTTCCGCTCGCGGTGCGCTTATAAGCGGTATACCGTCCTTACCATTTCAAGTTGTCCAAGCAAAATGAAATCTCTGTAGAACTCGGAATTCCCTGAGGATTCTCAGGACTCCGTGGTTACTTCAGGGAGGTCCTGGCCTCTTAAGATATGCGCGGCACAACGCGCGCTTGCCTAGACTATTTTAATGCGAGGGGTTGGTACTAGGCGAGACGAGGAGAGAAGCAAGTGGGGCTGGGCCGGAAGGGGAGAGGGGCACGAGGGACGGGCAAGATCTACTTCTTGATTACAGAACTTTTTACCTAATTACATAACATTGTTACCATTTACAAAGTCGCGACGGCGTAGCACGCTCGAGCGCTGACTACCAATTAGACGTGTCCGATTAGCACCGGGCTGGCAGCCCGAACCTTCAGGATCGGAGAAGGAATTCCTGTATTCCTGTATTCCTGTATCTTCGATATGGCGATCGCGACAGTCGCGTCTCCAATGCGCCCCGCGCAGGAGGATCATCCTCGAATATTGAGACTTCCTGCGACAGCAGCTTCGTCCGAACAATTTCCCGCTGCAGCCCAACGTCTTTCGTCGTGTTATTCCTCTTTTATCCCCCTCCGCCCATTGGCCTCCCCGTTCCAATCGTTTCCATATTTATTATCTATTCCTCGGCTAGTTGGCAGGAGTTATTCGCCTACCTGATAACATTACCCGTGCGTGCACTTTCCCTTTGATAATAAAGTTTCCCGCGAGCAGGTCGAGCTGCAGGAAGAATCGAAGCTAAAGTAGAAGCGTCGTAGGTTCCTCGAATAGAATAACCAGGCGAAGATTTCTGATCGCCTTCCTGCGGAAATTTAATTCCTCCCTGAGAAAGATGGACGATTCCTTTTCGGGAATCTTTAATTGCGCCCTCGGCCGCCACCAGCCCATTTTCGGCATGGCTACATTAATTGCCCAGGATTGCCGACTGGCGTAGATTCCTCGTGGAAGGCTAGAAGAGTGGGTGGCTGTGCGAGGAGGCGGCTCTCGCATTGAATGCTAAACAAAAGCTAATTTATATCGAGAGGTCGACTCTGCCGGAGATCGGGAGATGAATGAGTGCGCTTCTTGCATACCAAATGGCCAACTTGAAGCGAGAGATGATCTCGAAGCGACGAAGAGTCTGAGAGGGGCTGACGGCTGGGGAGACGCAGGGTGAGAGAGGGAGAGAGCGTGAGCGAGAGAGAGAGAGAGAGAGGAGGATCGACTCTCGTGCTTTTAGGCGAATCGGCCGAGGCGTTCGGCGTTACGTTAAATAATCCTGGGATGTCTCATTCGGCGTAGATTCCCTTTAGGACGATTTACTTTAAAGCGGCTCAGCGCGCGAAAGAGCGTCGCTAGTTTGACTCTCTCCCCTTGATCGAGAGGAGCAAGCGGTCTCCTTCCTTAATCTAGTTTCTCATCTGACTGTACGTTCGTCCGGTTGCATTTCCTAGGCTGCGTCTCCTCACTGGCAGCACGTACATATGTCCCCGTTAATGCGGCAGCAGGGACGGCGAAGCCTGTTGATTCGAGGGTGGTGGCTTCGTAGGTGGACTGGGATGGGAAACATCGTCTAGCCGGCGTTGAGCTTTCTCGATACACAAGGCAGCCCAGGCAACACAACACAGTAAAGCACAACAAGTGGCGGGGAGGGGAGGGCAGATGGAGGGTGGAAAGCTCGATAGATATAGAGAGTCCTCGTGCGGCAGCTGAGAGGCGCGCGTTTCCACCTTCCCACCATTTGCTGCCACGTGCTTTTCGCGGAGCGCCTCCTCTCTCTCTCTCTCTCTCTCTCTCTCTTGCTCTTTCATGAAAACTCCTAGACTTTTGAATTATCTCTAAACAAATCCACCTTGCAGAGTTCGAGGATCCTTACAGCGACACTTTATATTTCCTTCGAGATGGACCAATTTCTATTTTCAGACTCTCGTCTTCGCTTAATAACTACCGAGTACTCGCGCTCTGTATGCTGCGCGGCTGTAGGGTGGACTATAGCGACACCCTCCTAATTAGTCTCGTAATGAAGCTCAGTCAGCTTCGTAAATAATTATCTACACCGCGAGATAATGCTACTTCCCTATTCTGCAGTGCACTTCCCTTCCAGGAATCCCAGCATTACGCCGAGAGTCTGGATTTTCGATGCTCCCCACCTCGTGAGAGAAGATCCTTCGTATCTTCGATTCCCAAATATACAATAATTAATAACGGAGCCTAGATAGATGTCAAGGTGATCCAGTCGGGAGAAGAGAGCTGCAGGCTTTAGTTGGCAGCCCTCTGCCCTATTGGCTTTACAGCCGCTGTCACCCTCGTCCTCGTTCGCCCTCTCCAGTGCTCTCTGTGCCACTCGTCTGCTGCCACTCGTCTGCTGCCACGACAAGGCTGCTTCGCGAAAGATACTTTGGGCCTCCTTGTACCGGCAATTCGATAACGATCGTTTTTCGGTAAAACTCAGGGTGGCGATTCCAGCCAGCAGATTCTCTTGGTCATTATAAAGGTTCGATGTGTGCGCAGCAGCTTTGCCCGAATGACAGCCGTGGATAAGGATAGGACGGTAGGAAGGAAGCAAATTGGCTGGGTCGGAATGAGGTAGGTTAGGGTCAGGTTACAGGAGCGCAAGGATCGCATCGTCGCGTTGCAATGCTGTCACGTCTCACGGAAAAAGGATTGGCGAGCCTGGTGAAGCGATGCCCTGGCGGCTGCCGTGGGAGGAGCGGGGCGGGGGGTGGATACCAGCCGTATGCTGGCTCCGCGGACTTTCACGGTGCAGAGTATGTGCGGGAGACGTGCTGCGCGCACACATTCTCCCAGCACGTGCATGTGCCGAGGGTCTGGAGGTCCGGGCGTGTCCGTGAACGACAGTCTAGGATAGTCAGCAGCGGTCCAGGAGGAGTCCTCCCCGAGTGGCTGGCTCTAGGAGAAGGCGGAGGTAGCGATGTTGCTGGTGCGCCTGTAATTTCAGCTCCTGAAACTGAAGCTGAGGAGAAGGCTGACTAGGGGCAGAGGGGACGTGGCGGCGCCGCGAGAGGGATACGCGGAGGTTACATGCCAAGAGGATGAGAGAATAGAGATCTGCGGTTCCTCGCGGAGACAGAGGCAGAGGCAGCGAAGCGGTTTCACTCGAGTGTACCGAAGAGAGGAGAGAGGAGAGAGGAGAGTGGCGAGTGGCGGCGAGTGGAGAGTGGAGAGTGGAGAGTGGAGAGTGGAGAGGGCTAGGGAGGAAGAAAGAGGGATGTAGCTGGTGGGTGTCAGTTGGCGGTCGAGAGGGCAGAGAGGCGGCAAGAGGGTTCGTAGGCGGACCAAGTCAATTCCACGGGAGGCGTGTCTCTCTCGGCGCACCAGGTGCGAAGGTGCGCGAACTCGACGTCGACCACGCCTTTTCACGACGTTGGCATCCTCGTCGTAGGACACTGCAGGACCGCGGAGGACGCCGACGGCGGACGACGTGTAACGTTCGCTTCTCTCTTACCCCTCCCCCCTGCTTCGCCTAACACGCCCCGACCTCCGAAGCTGATCTCGCTCCTCTCCCGCTAGTTTTTCCTTCCGCGTCTGGGCCACACGAACACGCAGTCTCCCTTTTCGGTGTCAACGTCCCAGCGTCATGACGTCCGCAGGACATTCCCCTCCCGCATAGACCATTGCTGGAGGTGGAACGATACTTTCGATACCAGCTCCTCTGGCTCCTCTGGCTCCTCTGGCTCCTCTGGCTCCTCTGGCTCCTCTGGCTCCTCTGGCTCCTCTGGCTGCTCTAGCTGCTCTAGCTGCTCTGCCCCCGGTCGACTTGCCAACGACACCCCTGAAGGCTGAACGCTTCTTTCGCAGCTTCCATCCTACCTGCACCAAAGCATCGAGAACCCACTTGCATCGTTCGCTGTGTCAGACTGCTTCGCTTGGGAGGAGGGTGGGGGGGGGGGGGGGGGAAGAGGGCACTGCGGAAAGCTCGATCGATGCAACCGTCGGCACCAAACCATAAACAAATAACGATTTCGGCAAAGAATCGTAGTTAAACGCGAGGCGACGCCATTTTTATACAGTTTGTCTAGTTAGGATCCAATATTCTGTGATCGGTTGGCAGCTGTCAAGTCCTTATCCAGTGTCGAAAAGTGACCGGGAGGAAGTGTGGCATCGTCTGGTAGGTACTGGCTGAGAGAGAGAGAGAGAGATTCTTCTCGATATACAAAATTATCTATAAGTGTTGGACCACCCGAACGTGGTTCCAGCATAGAAATCGGATGTGTGGAAGGAGGGGGCGGGCAGGTTCAGCCAGTGCAGGATACTCCAGAATAATTCTGCATGGAAGCGACTAGTATATAGTTGCAGGCAAATGAGGAATAGGGCTCAGGGAGCTGAGATACGCGATTCCACTTCTCTGCGTTGTTGAACTATAACTCGCGGTAGGAATATAAGCAGTGGCAGCTATTACGTCGGCTCCTAACCTATTACGGCATTCGACGGCATAGCGCGGCAGCTTCGGGAGCTTCTGGAGCTTCGGGAGCTTCGGTGTAGGCTACTGCGTGGGGGAAAGCTTGGGTTAGGTGAGGTGATGTATTGAGATCCCATTGTATCCATGGAATCCCCTAAGATTGCCAAACGACGCTACCTCCTCCCACCTGACTGGCGACCCCCGCCAGACTCCTCCAACCCCTCTCAGCCCTCCCTCTCCCCCCTTCTGGTGGCCCTCCTCTTCTCCTCTCAGCCCGACTGCCGCCCACAATACGTCACTGTTATAACCACCAATGCCAACATCCCCGCGACATCCGCCTGATTCGCCCCCTCCCCTTACGTTTCCTTATTTTATTCTTCTATCGGTGTCCCCCTCGCCACCTTCCCCTGTGCCGATATGGCCGACAAGGAACAGTATAACTACACCTTTTTTTCCGCGAACGTATGCAAATACTACCCCTGCGTAGCGAATATTCCTCGTGGCAGGGGATGAGTTTGATAGGGATGCCGAGCGCTCAGGGGTTGTGACTTTCTCTCTGCATCTTCCTTCGCATCGATCGTCTTCGATTTAGTACGACGACCACATGCGTAAGTATATGTATCCTGAAATCTGAAAATTGGGAGATTGCTTTGGATCCAGTCGGCTACCGAGCTGCCCCCCCGCGCCACCAGCTGGAAATAGTCGAGAGAGAACAGGTCAACAGGTGTATCGAATATACTGTAGTATAATATACGGTACGTGGCTGCGCTACAGCGGGAGCAGAGTATCTTGTCGTTGGAGGCGTCGAGACGCTGCGCAGCGCCCAGGAAATTAACATGCGGAAACGCGTTGAGACGCGTTCAAACTATTCTTGCATTATTGAGAGTTGATATAGGAATTTTAATTGGCCTCCGGCCAGGATATCGAGTCCTCTGGCCTCCCCCTCGGCCGTTTCAGCGCCGCTTACGTCGAGCGACCCTCCCTCGTCCCTAACGCAATATAATGAGCACAAATATCGACGATGCAACGTCCGGGCCACGCGAGCAATGCAAATACAATTTGCGTAACATCGTTGCAGCCGTTGATGTTTGGTAAATGTTTGTGGCAGGAGCCGAGTGGTGAGTCGACTATATCGTTTCTCTCTCTCTCTCTCTTCCTCCTCCCCCCACCACCTCCACCATCCCCATTTCTCTGTTTTCTGCTTTCTATTCGATAGCCGCATGCACTATTCACGGTTGACCATTCTACCGAAAGAGGGAGGCGCGGGAGCCGAGGGGAAGGAGACAATGGGGACGAGTTGCAGGGTGAAAGAATTGCAGGCTGATACGAGAAGACGATGAGAAAAGCAAAGGAAAATTAATAGAGAAGTTAAAATCGTTGCAGGATGTTTGTCACGATCTCAATTCGCATCTCCGAGTCGACTCTCTTGATGTTGATTCGAAAGAGCACGTAATTCCTTGGATAAGTAATGGCAGAAATTCCAGCATGATTTTCAACAGGCGAATAGGCGAATGAAGGGAGTGACTGGGATGGGGGGGGGGGCAGTGCTATTTTTGTGTGGGAAAAAAATTGCAATTATTCTTCCATGCAAGATGGACCGGGACAACGCTTATTAAACGCACGTGGGAAATTAGGGGTAGGACACTGTGATCGAAGCAAGAATGCGAATGGCAGGGCAGGGGGCCACCCGTCTCGCGAGGTCGGGTCATAAGTCATGAGTTCGTGACTCACGATACAGTCGGAGCTGCATGCGTCGGGCGCAACTACGACACGTAATGTATCGCCGCATCAATAGGATTCACGACCTAATTAGTGCATAATGCATTACAAGTAGCCCATACGAATATGTACTTATATGCTGCAGGCAGAGATAGGAAGCTGCAGCCGCGTTGCGGATTGTAATGTTGCGTATCTTCCCATGTAGAATGGAAAACGAATTTGACTGGACCCTGTTTGTTCGATTCTGCGGTCTCGTCGGGCAGTTGGGATTTTACCGGCAGCTGGTATCGCGCTCTACACGTAGCAACTCTATCTCCGTACCACTGTACATGCATACATATATGTATGGGCGTTCAGTGCATTTATCGTTCTGCCGGCGATAGCGGAACGGAATCAATTGCGATCGATCGGGCAAATCGAGCCTCATCGAGTCTCACACTCGGGTCCTTCGACGGCTCCGTTTTATTTTCGGGCAGCGTCGCTTCTTCTCCCTTTCGATAGCTGCAATTGCCTCCCATTAAAAATCATCGGTGGATACCTTCTCGAAGGCTGTCCAAGTATTTATCTATTGAGAGATAGTTGCGCTGCTCTCTCGTTGGACGAGAAACTCTTAATTTACGAGAACCCAACCCCAAGAGAAGCGTCCGCATTCGGCGAGAACTGGACGAAAGCTTTGAATTTTCCTTCCGAGTACTTGCCCACCTCTTTTATTTCCGTACCTCCTTCGATTTTACGCAAAGACCCTTGAAATATAACGCACGAATTGCCATCCCGTCGAGGGTAGAAAGAAGCGTCGCGATTGCCGAAGGAAAATAGTGGCTGCGCTCCCGCCGCAACGGGAATAAGAAATTCTTGAGTCTCAGCCGGCGAACCCCGCGAAACAAAGTAAAGACAAACGCGCGCAATTGGCACGTGAAATTTAAAGAAGGCCAAGACAGCGTACGGGAACCTTCAGGGTGGAGGAGAAGGAGGAGGCGCGAGAGAGGAAGATGATGAAGGGAGTGCGTGGCTGCAAGGAGCAACGAGTCAAAAGTGAGTGAGAGAGAGAGAGAGAGAGAGAGAGAGAGAGAGAGAGAGAGAGAGAGAGAGAGAGAGAGAGAGAGAGAAAGCAGGAGCTCACTCAATATACCCGCAGTGTTCGAGCCCTTATTCTTTTCTCTTCCTTCCAGCTCGCTGAAAATTTACATTTCCTCCCATTTCCTCCCCATTCCATTGGCGGGAGGTGGCTGGGAACTGTCTGTTTATCCCGCTTTCTTTTAAAGAGCCGCTCATGGCTATCCCTCGATCTCTCTCTCCCTGCTGCTGCTGCTGCTGGTGGTGGTGGTGATGCTGGTAATGCTGGTGATGCTGCTCCTTCTGCTCCTCTCCCCTCGCGATTGCGTGGGCGGCTGATGTAACCCTGAGCCCGCACCGCGAGCTCTCCGACACTCGACGCGATGATCCACCTCGGCCCTCTCGCCGTTACGCGCCGTTACGCGCTGTTACGCACTGCTATACGCAGAGACCAGAGACAGTATCCTCCATTTAGAGAAGAGATTACGCTTCGTTGCCCGATAATCGAAAATATCCTCGGGAATAAGGTCGTCCTTATGCGTACGCGCAGACCTCCGGCATTCGGGAGAATACTATCTGGGAGGTGGGGGTGGGGGGGGGGGGGGGGCACGAATTATAGAATCGATTTTAGCTGCTCTCTTTATCGAGTAGCGAGAGTAGGGAGATGCACTACGTGGAGGCTGAGTGTCAGGTGCAGAGCCGATAACCAACGAAACCGATCCGATCGCCTTTCGAAGATCGGCAGCCCTCAGACCGCAGGGCAATTTACGTAATTCTCAGCCGGCGGATCCTTCCGTCTCTCTCGCGTTTGCCAGTTTAAGGCGCGGGCTGCTTCCCCGGAACGAGGCTCTCTTAATAAAGAGCTTAGGGAGACTAAATAGAAACATTTTTCCGTCGACTCGGCTCCATTGAGCGCGCACTGACTCCGTTGCAATGAAACGAGTGGTGGCTGCTCGTGCATAAGTAATCCGCGGATGAGGCTGCCCAAACCCTCCCCTCTCCTTCTCTATCACCTCCAGCGAGGCCCCAACGTAAGCTGCCACGAGCACCCTCCACTTTAGCCATTCTTCCTTTGACCCTTTTCCCGCTCACCCCCTTTCCCCATTGCTTTCCCCATTGCTTTCCCATGGCTTTCCCAGCCGCTTTTTCACTCGAATTTCATCCTGAGACGTGCCTCCTTCATTTGTCCCAGCTTTTTTGTTGTGACGATCCTACCAGGAGGCTCATGGATTTTTAGGAAAATTTTTCAACGGAATCTGCGTGTCTTATTAGCAACCGCTCGCGCGTCAATCTGCGAGAAACAGCAATAACCAGTCCTCGCCGTTGCCTGCGATGCAGCTGATCTACATCTGAATCGGAAGATCGTGAGGAAGCGAAGGCGTCGAAAGATTGAGTAATTATTCGTCATAGGCTCGTGAAAAATTGCCACCTAATCCCGAAATCGATGGGTCGGAAGGATATGAGAGCAGTGGAGGCCTCCTAGGTAGGGTGTCTGAGCCTTGGAGAATCGTTTCACCCCAAGATCCCCAGCCTGCTCGGGCTGCTCGCGCTGCTCTGGCTGCTCGGGCTGCTCGGGCTGCTCGGGTAGGGTCTCTGTCGAGCCGGTATTATGAAAATAATGTATCGATATCGTAATAAGGGAATGATTGGCTACGGCGACGACATGGCCGACTATTATTCATAATGTCGTGCCGAGGCTCTTTGCCAGCCGTTTCTATCTGCGCGCGTTATATCCGCCGAGCCCTTTCCCTCGCGGCTTCTCTTGCACGAGGGTCGCACGAATCTTCCTAGGGGATGATGAGAGAAATATCGCGGAGTCATCTTGGTTCTCTACAGCCCCCTCTATCCTTCGGTACAATTTTTCTTTTATTCCCATCTCTCGAAGCGTCTCGATCCGCGAATAAAATCGCGTCGCGCTACGACAATTATTATACCATATACTGTATGGGCTGAAGGATAACGATAGGAAGAATGGGCAGAGGGTGGGGAGAAAAGGAAGGAATATAAAAAAAATAAGGGATCCAACTCTAAATCGTGGCCCGTCTATCTCGTGGTAGCGCGAGCTTTTGCCCTGGCGATGTATAATTTATAAAAGAGCATTAAATTGTCTATGTCGCGATGGCGGCTCTGCTGCTCTTGCTCTCTCTCTCGTTCTCTCTATTCCGCCTCAATCTCCGAGCGTTTCCCGCGTTTCTCTAACCCCACTTGGATCTACAGTATACCTATAGCTAAGCGGTACGGGGGGATACGCTTCGGCTGAAGGAACATATTAGCTCGACTTAAGGCGCGGCATAATGATCCTCGGCCGACACCGCAGTCTTACTCGTAGCTCTCGACGGAGTCTTATGCGACGAAACTCGGCAGCATCTCCCCAGTGTCTCCAGCATCTTTAGGGTCACCACGCGAGCATTCCTGCCATCAAGAAGAATCCTAGGCTGCGTTTGCGGCCAGAAGATCGAGGGGAGGAAGCTGAGCACGAGCACTCAAGCGGAAGTAACTGCGAGCTCACCGAGCCAACGCTGATTGTGAACTGTGACTTTGCCATCGCGGCTAGAACGAAACGAGAGGATAAAAAAAATAAAGAGACAGCTTAAGACCGAGCAAGGGGACCGGGGGGGAGGGGGAGAGAGAGAGAGCGCGCTAAAGAAGGCGCGACTGAGCGGGCGCGTTGGTAGTCTTATCAGAAAATCGAACGAGCTTACACTGCAAATCTTTATTCATCGATACTGTGTATTCGTATATGGCCTGGAATACACTCACAATCAGTCTCCAAATAATATAAAATGCCTTGAACGAGCTGCGAAGCTTCGATCCTCGATCGGTAACGGATCAACGCGGGTACAAGGATACACGGATACACATGCACGTTGTATGTACAATGTATATCACGAGCGTGTTACGAGGACAACATAAGGATCGGGCGATCCATAAATCACTGGCGAAGCCTGCCTTGGCCGAGGAATCTACGAAGATGTAGAGATCCTCGCTTTCCTCTCTATTTAGGCGGTCGCTCGTAAGTAAGCAAGGCTGACCGTTCCCACAGTAAATACTTGAAGTGAGTTGCAACTTCGTCCCCTGTCGGCGCCTTAAGCTTGATGCATGGCGAGTGCGAGTGCGTCGAAGGATTCGAAGGAATCGAAGGAATCGAAGGAATTGGATCGCGCGGACGAAGAAGGAGACGGAATTTCAATGCGCTTCCTAAGTCGTTACGCAAAGAAACGTATTGGCTGCTGCGCAGCTTAGATTCTGTAGTTGCTGGCGGCGATTCGTCAAGAGCTTCCAGGACGATAAGCGTGGCTCTGGAAATGCGAAAATATTTTACGGATGGGGAGCTGATTGGCAGGTGACGGCCAGTCATTCATCATTTTCGGTCTTTTGAATAGGCCGCCCACGGGTTGCGGACAACCTCGATCGTCCTAGTGCTACTCGTAGCCGTTACTCCTACTGCTGTTACTGGTGGTGGTGGTGGTGGTGGTAGTGGTGGTGGTGGTGGTGGTGGTGGGTGCTACTG
>JARPRH010000083.1:65514-78282 GCA_031763665.1 Calameuta haemorrhoidalis | reverse complement strand
GTTGGTACAGCGTTTTGTAAGCCCTATTGCAAATGTTAGTAACCTGCTCTTGCCAGTTAAGTGTCGGGGATACAAAAGAGAGAGAGAGAGAGAGAGAGAGAGGGTAAAGCACGTATACTCGTTCCACTGACACAAGAGAGTAGAGAGTCGCAAGGATATTCCTTTAAACGGGCGCACAGTGTCCAGTAAACCTCTTAAGCTCGCGTCTAAAGTTATCTTTAGAGGGCATTAGCAAAACCGGGCTCACCTTTAACGTCGCCAATTACGGGAGATTCTCGGCGCTAATCCTATTATCCACATTAGCTCATTATTGCATAACCGTAGCCGAACACGTTTCCAGCATTTAGTAGCGAACACTAATGAACAGTCATAGAGATTCGCCAGGATGCGTCTGTCTTCCCTACGTCTTTCGCAAACGCTTTGATTTCGACACTTTTCCTTCGACTCGCAAGCAGGATCCATCAGACTCCCAACTGTCCTCGTTGCTGTACCGGAAGTAGGAGTCTGTTCGCATCGACTGACGTCGAGTCTAAAAAGTATACCGCTCTGGTTCATCGAATGACCTATTGACGGCCAATTTCAGCTGGTGCGTTTGCCGCGAAACACCCTATATACAATGTATACATAGATATATGCCATACTATCCTGTATACTATCTATAGAAGTTTGTATCGATATTCGAGGGGATCGCCAATAGAAGGAAAAAAGCAAAGAACAGAGAATGAAGAAGTGCTTGAGTTGGCGAATTTCGAAGGAACAGGAAACACTCTCGCTTATCGGAGAGTTCTGAGATTTTATTTAGATCCTGGCAATTGCGAGCCGTGAATGCGAAACCTTTCCCGAGAGTTCAGGAATTCGGCAGCTTCTTAGGCCAATCACAAGGGGTCCTATAGGTTACAGGGTGCGATCCGATGTCCACACCTCTGTTGTCAGCTAATGCTCGGCCATTGTACGGGGGTGGCTCGTAAGCGTTCGAATCTCTTTGAGGGGTTGAGCGGCTGCGGGAAGCCTCGTCCTTTTTCCTTCACGAAAAGGGATACTAGTGAAAATAGGTAAGCGAGAGTGCGAGAGAGTTAGCGAGAGTGGGGGTGCGAGAGAGTAAGGGGGAATGGAAGAGCGATGAGATGGAGAGAGAGAGAGAGAGTAAGAGAGGGAAAAAAAACTGGCCGAGAGAGCCTTGGACCGTGAGTATTAGCAGGGAGTCTCGGGTAGAGCCCCGAAACGAGAGAAACCACCCCCGGAATCTCTCGATAGCGCAGTCCCTGGTGATGGCGGTGCTGATGGTGCTGATGGTGCTGATGGTGCTGATGGTGCTGATGGTGCTGATGGTGAGAACGGCAGAGAGTGGCCTATCGGTTGACGGCAATCCGACCAAATCTCTTGGACTATAAACGGCTAAACAAAGAGGTCCATTCTTCAAGAGCAGGACTCCCGCGTCCTTATCGGACTCTGTCCAGTTCTCGCGATCATCCATCTGGATCTGTCGGCCGTTTGATCGAGCCAAAGGGAGATCCTTCTCGACATGCGGGAGATATTCTCGCTTCGGACCACTCGACCTCTTACTCACTACGTAACCCCTATAGAACCTGGAGATCTGCGATTCTCCTGCGAAAATTTCAAATCGAATCCTCGTGGAAGTCATGGAACACGTAGATCGGGTCGGAGTCCTCGGTCCTCGTAGGGGAACCTCCGAATCCAAAGTAAAGTAGACTCGGGTGTTTCTCCTGCGACTCCTGCGACTCCTGCGACTCCTGCGACTCCTCGATGACTCGTTCTTAACCGACCGGCGGCCCTTCATCCCCCTCACCTCTCCAGTCCCATAATAAAAGAAGGCAGATTAATGCCTTCGGTCTTGAATCCAATCAACATTATTCCGACAATAGTCCGCCAGCCAATGGCCTGGCTCTCTCTCTCTCTCTCTCTCTCTCGTTCTTCGATATTATCAACATCCAGACACCCCTGGACCCTCGACCCCCTCGACCCCCTCGACACCCTCGACACCCCCTGCACTCGCTCTCTCACCCCACGAGCGAGTTCTCTCGCCTTACAGGTTCGAACCACCCTCGCTGAGAGGAGGTTCGATCTTAATTCTACGAAGCGTGCGATAAGTATGCTAACTTCGGGAGCGCCGGGAGACAGCAGGAGCGGCACCCGCAGCCAACCCCTATTATAAAGCTTGAAATTAGCGGCATGTTCGTTGGAAAAAAACGAAGAGTATGGGGAGGAAGGTATGGTGGGTTTCGACGTTAATGTCTACCAGACGCACCATTAGCCGATCGGATGATAGCCAGGAAAGTCTTTCTTAATCAGCGTCGAGATAAATCGTCCTTGCGCTTCGCGTCATTCGGATCGTTCACGTCCACGTTCGAGTCCTTCTCCTGGACAGAAGGGAGTTGCAGCCTCTATACTACAACGGGCAAGTACACAGGGACCGAGAAGCGTTTGCGACTGCGACGCTGTGATGCTGTGACGCTGTGACGCTGTGACGCTGTGACGCTGTGACGCTGTGACGCTGTGACGCGTTGGTGCTGGAGACATTTCGGAACCTATAAAGGAGTGTTTTACGAGGGAGGATAACGCGATGAAAGATGCGACCTCTGGCTAGTCATGCCTAAAGAGTACGTGTGTAACCGGAGCATCCGGCTTTCCCTCTGGATAGTCGGGCCCGTCGTCTCCTGCATCCGACTATCCCCAGTAGCCATAATATATCAATTCCGTATTCTAATGTCCAGCGGTTAATTCAAAAAGTGCCAACGCTGCGGAATCTAAGCGGTGGACACCGTCAGCGAGGTAAGGGAGGACGCGCTTTCCTGGGGATCCTGAAGGTTCTCTTTCTCTCTCTCTCTCTCTCTCTCTCTCTCTCTCTGCCTCGCCTGAGAGGGAATGGGGATCCCTGCTTGTTCCGCAGGACGACGTCGGTCACGACGGCGGACAAGTCATCCCTCCGTCACGTATGACTTGCTGATACATGCGAGATTCGCAGGAGGTTGATCCTCTCGTCCATTTAGCCTGCTACTACCCACTACCATAGCCTTGTACTGCCGTTGCTTCTACCGGAACTTTCTAGCCCCTTTTCAGATAATTGGGAGAATGCGTGTTTGTGGCCGCTTTGGGACTCCTCGAAGAAGTCGCTCCGAAGAAGTTGAGAGAGAGCTCCCCCCGATTTCCCAGCTCTCCCTCTCCCTCTCTCACTCTCTCTCTCTCTCTCTCTCTCTCTCTAGCTCCCTCCCATACCTCCTCCGCCCATTGTAGGATATCTAATTTCGTTTGACTGTACTTGCTCGAATAATCTCAAACGCGCCAGCGGCCTCACAGCTCACTCGTTAATGTCCTGCAGTTCTTCTTTTAACACGTTTGCGTTTCTATCAATCAACTTTCAACGTAGAGTACATCGGCGCGCGATATAGTCAACCGAGTAAAAAGCCTGGATCAACTATTATTTTAGAAAATGGGCACCGAGTCAAATTTTCAGTGGCAGTAAATAACGTGGAAAAAGGAGTTGGTGGTCGACGACACGTTCTCTGCTCCCTGTTGAGTTGTGAGCTTCTCGCTCGTTCTCCTTTTTCCCCCCACTTCACCCCCCCCCCCCCTTTACTTTCCTATCTGGAGTAAAAACCCTCTCGGCGAACGTGGTCTCAGATAAAAAATTAGCCGGAGTTGCAAACGTTTCCACCTTAAATCATATATTTATCGCGACATTAATTCAACCCTTTTAGGTCCCCTTTTTTCCTGGCGGATGGCGGCTCGCAGTCCGGCCCCACGCCTCCTGGACGACAGCCCGTTACCTCGCTAATTTCTCAGATTCAAGTATTTTTATGTACCGCCACGTACACCCTGGAGCCCCGCTGGAACTGTAGAATCGTGGAACCGGGCTAAATCCTCTCGTTTATTATTTAGAGAGGGTCGCCCTCCGACGTTCTATACGTGCGGCACGCACCTTTCTCTCACCCCTACCCCTCCTCCTCCTCCACCATACTTCTTCCCCTACCGTTGGACACCACTTTCTCCCTCTGCTCTCTTCTCTCATCCTTCCCTCTCTTCTCTCCCTCTTCACGCGATACTCGACGTATTATCTCTTCTTACTTTTCCACCCTCGATCGGCTATCTTGACCCCCGTTGCGTTAGCACCCGACGAATTAACGTCCGCACCATTTTTTTCGCTTTATCGGGCTTTGGAGAATGAGAAAGCGAAGAAGGGAAAAACGAGAGCCGATCGGCGCGCAGGAATCGGCGACGGCGACGACGACGACGACGACGACGACGACTTGGACATCTACGTGCCAACTGATGACGAGACAACGTTGTTTATTTAATAAATATATATACACGTGATGCATAATGCCTCGACCGGCTGGGCCTATTTTTACCGGTACCCTTGTTGTCATAGGACCGAAATTCCCTTTTTCCCCTCGCAAGCGTATACGATGTGCTTTGCCCACCTCGTTCTCAACAATACAAACGTTCTCAACAGTGCAATAGAGAATCGGAGGTTCCCCGCAGCTATACTGTACCGAAAACTCATCTCTAAAGGAATTGAATTAATTCCAATAAATCCCCCAAACACACGAGGCTCTATGAATAGTATAAACATGAACATTCAAATTGGCCTCCGGTCTTTAAATCCGATGAGAGGCCGATCGTGAGATTTCTCATTTCCAGCGTTGCTTTATACTTTGAGTATCCAGGCTATTTTATGATGCTTCTAATATTTTCTCGGTGCATTTCCGCATACTCGGATCGTTCGAGCAGTTATCGTTCAGGCTGCACATTTAGCATCGCACAGCACCGTCTAGCGGCTACAGTGCCGAGCAGCGTAGCAAGCATATGGCACATTGGAACAGGCCACTGCGACGCGTGCATCCGCCAACGATTATGTAATTTCATTGTTGCCGATAATGCTGCGAGTCGCACGGATGATTGGCACTGCACAGTTCCAAAGAGAGTAGCGGAAAAGGAACTTTGACTACGAGTCTGTCCGTATCTCGGTTTTTCGGTCTCCACGTTGAAATGGGTATCGCGGAGTCTCGACGTCCCTGGATATAGAAAGAAGGAAAGAATATGAGACGGGCCGGGCGGTCGCGCGAGTGAGAGAGACAGAGAGAGAGAGAGAGAGAGAGAGAGAGAGAGAGAGAGAATATAAGCGCAACCGGTGGATAGAGACGGAGAACGTGGGTCTTTGTCTGGCTGCGACTCTCCGAGTGCGTGAGAGAGTGTGCGATGGTGGGAGTGGGCCAGGCACGCTACGGGGCCAGAAGGGAGGTAAAAGGAGGCCTGTTGGTTGGTTTCAACTATATTTGTTTATATTTACACAATAAGCAACAGCCCCGCCGGTTGGGTTGCTCGCCCCCTCTCTCTCTTCCCCTCGCTCGCCCAATGCCTCTCTGCCGCTTTTAGTGTTTAGTCCTCGGCACTCGGCCGTCGCGGTAACGCCTTGGCCTTTCGCGTCTTTTCTTCTACTCGGCTAAATCGGAAGAACTTTTGCACCACTGTCTCTCCTCCGTCTTTTCTGAATTCGTGGAACTTGTGAAATTCACGTGTTTTCCCCGATGAGCTTTTGGTGTTTCTGTCACGACTGCTATGCACGTTTCTGCCGACACCCTCGTTAGTGCTAGCAAAGGATAGGATGAGTACTTGCGTATCACGCGCCGCGACCAGTGTTGTACCTGCACTAGAAGAGTGACTGTGCTGTGCGCGAGCGTGTCGAGTGCTTTCTGCTTTCTCGCTATGTGTCTGTGTTCATCGGCCTGCCTCGTTATACGTACGTATATATATCTCTCTTTATATACTGTATAGAAAGAGAGAGAGAGAGAGAGAGAGAGAGAGAGAGAGAGAGAGAGAGAGAGAGAGAGAGGGAAAGAGGAAAACGGACAAAGTTTCTGTCTCTGTTTCTTCTCTCGCTTATTTCCTTTAACGTTCATCGGGCAGCAGGAAGTACTACAAGCAGGCTGTAGTGTTGACGAGAGGAAATCTGCACAAGACAGGATGTAAAAGCGAGGTGAATTTCAGGACGATGGCATGATGGATCATGACACTGACGGCGACGGCGCGATCAACCTGTCCACCTCTCAACGACCGTCAGCTTCCTCGACACCAAACGGCGACGCATCGGCCTACAGCCAGGATCAGCAGGAGAACGATCATCAGGTATGCTGGATCTCCGGATCTACCGAGAATCCTTTTTTCTCTAAGCATTTCTTTTCTTTCTTGTCTTTCCTTGGAACGGTAGTATTTCGAAATGTCCCTTGGCCCCGACGGAAGCGGGTCAGTTCCAATCGAAATCGAAATCAGAGAATCGACCGTCCGGGGATGAGGTTGTATACATATACACGTTGTATATGTATGTTGTATAGCTCGGGAAACACGTAAGCCGCTAAAGCCGAAGAGATCCTGGAAGCGCGCGGTTCACGAGGTTCTTGAGGAAAGGCGGAACGGCGGGGGCTGGGGAGGGAGGTCCAGAGACCCGGGTGGGACGATCGTACAGGATTTCATTCCATTTCTGGATATTCACGTGGCTCGTTTGACACCAGCCACCATAAAATCGAGGCCCTGATTTTAAATTCAATTTAAAATCCCAAGCGCTGTGGAACGCAATATACAAGCACCGCGACGTCGTCGCAGAACCGAAGTCAAAGCCGACGCGCCGCGCCGTCAGGAGAAACAAATGTTTTATAGGCTTTAAAGCGCACTGACTTTTTCCACGACTCTCGATCTTCGTCACCTCCTCTCGGACATTCCTAGGTCTTGACCTCCTGCTTTCAATTTATAGAACGTGCAACGCCAAGAGTTGCCGATTGGCCAATTGGTTTTTCAGAAGTTACATAAACATTTACGAATAACTCGGGGTAGCTGGTCCGCGTTTCGTAGCATCTTCGAGGGTTGTCAAGGCTACGTCCTGCTGTTCCTACCCAAGTCCGCTTCCTTCCAGTTGATCCTCCGATCGCCGAGGATAAATGCTCCGAGTGTGTCTGCGCGCAGTTACACTCTCAGAGGCACACACTCACACGCACACACGTGAACGCGCCTGCGACCACAGAGAGAGAGAGACAAAGACAAGTCGAACGGGGATCGAAATACGACGACATCGTTACGCGACTGTTTATAATTTAAAGGGATGCCGAAAGTGAGGAAGGGTTTCCGCGTGTCCGTGTTACTGGCTGCTTGACTGTGTGTGTGTGTGTGTGTGTGTGTGTGTATGTATTGGGAAAGGAGGGTTATTCGGGCGCGAGTGACGCGCGACTCTACCAGGAGAAGAGGGTTGCTTCTCCTGCGGTTTCCAAGAGTCTCCGACCGTAAGTCCCGTGCGAGAGTTTGGCACGATTAGCGTCGCGATAGCATTAGCTTGTCGGGGGGGGGGGGAGTCTCTGCGAGATTGCCCGAGGAAGAGTCTGACAATCGGCAAGGGAATCGAATGACATGCTAAGGACACCAAGGACGCCAAGGACGCCCAACGGTATTAGGCTTGAGTGGATCAGCTTGCGCTTCCTTGCGAGACCTTCGTTAAAATGCAAAGGCGGGGGCGGCGGAGGGGGGGGGGGGCGTAAGGGTATTTCCCTATTAGTGTATTAGCGTTTTAGCGTTTTAGCGTTTTAGTACGGGAGCGCAGTGGGACGGCATGGGGAAATACTGGACCGGGTTATCTTAGAAATGAAGTACAAAGGAAATTGCGCAGGCAAGATAGCGGCACTTCCATTTCTCTTGTAGATTTTTTCAGTCTTGCCGGCAATTCATTTTGCCACTCGCAAATTTCGGCATAGGCGCGCCATCCTGCCCTTTCCAATCAGTCGTTTTCTCGCCCTTCCTTCGAGGGTCTGTTTAATCCAGCCCCACTTTTGCGGAAGCCGTCATCCGCCAGCCAGCAGCGTTAGGCCTGCCGAAACCTTTGCCGGTGCGCGATGCCAACCTAACTGTGCAAAAGAGAAAAAGAAGCGCGGGAGAGGAAGGGGAAAAGATTCGACTCTTAAGTAATACATTTGGCTATGAATATCGAAGAGTTCCTTTCGGAGACAATGAAATTTTAGCCCCGCGCCCTCTTCTCATCCAAAGGAGCCTCTGCGTTCTACCTGCGACTTGGGACAGATGGTTCGTGCATAAAAAGAATCGAGTACGTGCGACACTGATTGCGCGAAGGCCCGTCTGCGATTCCTATCATCATGAATATTCAGAAACGTCTTGTAATATTTTTTTTACGTACTTTAAGAATATAGAAAATCGCCATAAGTTCCGTCGTATTTTCTATTGCAACGATTCCTTAATTAATTTGAAACCCGAAACTTTGGGATTCTTGTGAAAATGGGAAGCCGCTAGAAAGTTGCAGCCAGTCGATGTAAGATGCACCGATGTCGCGTCACTTTGTTTTTTGAAGGACTCGTTCGAGACGTTTTTCTGACGTACAAGGAACGTGCCTAGAGAGTATTGTTTATAAATTATGACATAAAATCCCGAGAACGCTGTCAAAATGACCTGTTGTCATTTTGTTTTCGTATTTTTCTGTGAGAGCATATTTTCTTGCTAAATATAAAAACAGCCTGGAGCTTAAGATATCGCATTGCCTTGAGGGGGTGGACCGGGGCAGGGGGGAAGAGGGGGGCGATGACTCGTTAGATATTAAGAAGTCGGTAGTTATGGCTTGTGGGTTGGCTCGAGAATGTAGAGGTCGTTTCAAAGCGGATCGTCCCCGGCCGCGTGGTCTGCCTTTCGATCGATCCGCGTCTAACGAGTAACGAGTGTCTGTCGTTCGTCTAGTCTGTTGCTGCTGTTGCTGCTCCACGTAGGTGTCTATTAGCCAGAAGCGGTGGTGCTGTGCGAGGAAGCGGTAAAAGTAAAAGCCGCTTGCGGCCGCCGCGACTAGCGTGCGCGCTCCAACGTGTTGCCATTAGCTAATGGCATCGCCGGGTAAATCTCGGGACTGGTAAACAGGGATCGGTCTACGGGACACGCGGACCTCTTGCACGGGGGAGGGGGGGGGGGGGGGAGTCGAAATTTTCACTCTTTATCTCTTTCCGTGCGTCGCTCCGCTCCCTCTTTCTTTCTGCTTCTTTTCTTCGGGCCCGCTCTTCGTTGCAGACGTACGTCTTCCTCTACTTCTTGTTAACGAATTCGAGCGAGTCGAGCGAGTCGAGCGAGTCGAGCGAGCGGTGTCTTCTCCAGTCGAGGAAGCCACGCGGTTTTCTCTGCATTATTAACCGGTCGAAACCTCAGGGCTGTGTACTTAAATCCAATCTAGGGATCCCACCCTTTGGCCGGGTCGCGCGAGGGTAAGGATGACGGAGACTAGGAAGGGCAAGGGCGATTACCCTTCATTATTCACACGGTAACTTCGTACCGCCGTGCTCGCGATTCGCGATATACTATACATATAGGTTGTACTCTGCTCCTTCTCCGTTACTCGAGTCTTCTTCCGCGAGCAAAACTCTCGACGCGAAGTGCGAGGAGGAGCGATGGGAGCATCGAGAGGAGCAGCGGACGCGCCATTCGAAAAGAACTGCTCCGCCGTTCGCCAAATACGGCGAATATCTCTGGCTTGACAAAACGACAAAAGACTCGATCCCACCTGAAACAACTGGCGACAGCCTCGCGGCGAAACACTAAAACAGTCTCGTCGCGGCTTGTAAACAGCCATACGAGGAGAAACCTCGTGTCAAATCCCTTCCACTCTTTCTCCTTTAACGCGTCAAACGACCAAACGACGCGTCGCGCACACCTGAAACAACTATTCGCGATCGCGAGTCGGCTGGGTCCTCTCGAGTTTCGGGAACTTTGAGTTTTGCGCGTCCAAACAGCAGAGCACACTGATTAATTGTTATTGAGCTATATCGGCTATATCGGCTATATCGGCTATATCGGCTATATCGGCTATATCGGCTATCACTGCTGTCACTGTTGTCACTGTTGTTACCATACCTGCGATGTTATACTTGTGTTCCACGTGTCCCACTCGTACGAGTCTGCCGTAATCTCCTCGCGTTGCATCACACGTATATACGTACGGCATATATCGATGCCGTCTGGCATCTCGACGGCCTCTCCTCTCCTTCCTCTCGAGCATCCCGAAGGCGGCAGCAAAGCGTTTCATGCATTTTCCCCTGGCGACGCTGCGCGCACTTCGGCTCGGCAGGAGGACATCCTGCTAAACGCATGGCGGCCTCCTCCTTTCGTCTTCCCTTTCTGCCACCTTTGGGGGGCAGCTTTCCCGATCGGCAGAAGAAAGGAGAAGAACGTCGGCGGAAAGGGTCCCGCGTCGAGGTTTCATACAGTGGAACTTAATTAAAAGCACGCGCGATGATTATTTGCAGAGGCGCGTTTGCCGTTTATTTTGGAAATTGCGTCCCCTGGCGCTTCTCCTCCTCCATCACCTCCACCTCCACCTCTACCTCCTACTTCTCCTCCAGCACGCTTCTTCCTCTTCCTTCGATCCAGCCCCCGTCCTTTTTCTCCGCACAAAGCGAACTGGAATCGTCTCACTTGTCCTGCAGAACCGAAGGAGTAGAAAGAAGAGAGAGAGAGAGATAGAAGAGGGAGGCGGGAGGGGTAACTGGGAATCGGGATAACTTCTCGCCAAGTAACAATAAACTAAGAAGGAAAACACACTCGGTTGACGTTCCCTTTTTGCGGCAGTTGTTTTTCGAACCGGGGGAGACAGAAATAATAATTCCACTTTTTTTACACGAGTTTCGTTGATTCGAACGAATTTCTCGAGTCCCCGGTTGGCCTTTATAATCCGCTGCTGATGCGTAAATGTCATTGGCGCACCTCCCTGTCTCTCGATGGAGGTTCCCGTCGATCCTCAAGAACGTCGAAGGATGTTTGTGTCGAATTTTCGAATAGTCGGATAATCGTGAATCGCGCAAAAGGGTTTGCACCGCGAAGCGACGTGGACGGGTAAGGGGGGGGGGGGGAGGAGGAGAAGGATACTGATGAGGGAAAGAGGATGAGAAAATGTGCGGAGGAAGCGAGAGGGGAGTAAGTGAGGTGAGGCCGAAGCGTCGGCTAGAATAAACACATAGATGTTTTCTTTGTTCCTCTAAACTAAACAACCAACGAGGAATCTAAACAGAGGCCAGAACCCAAATTCAATTTGGTCGCCGCCTCACGAGTCTCTACCTTGGTGTTTCTCGCGAGAGGCACCTATCTCTAGCCGCGAAGCCCCAAACCACCAACGACCACCATCTACCATCTACCATCTACCAGCTAGAAACCCCTAACCTAGAAGCTGCGATAGTTATCCAATATTTACTAGGAAACCCTGAGACTTCCTCGCGCGCGCAGGACTCAGCTCGGAAAGAGATGGGAGAGCAAGCGGGAGGCCCGCTTTGCTCCTTTTACGAACGCGCTGCACCCTGTCACTGCGATTCCTTTCCTCTCGTGTTTCCCGAGGATCCGCAGGAATCGCGGGAATCGCGGGAATCGCGGGAATCGCGGGAGGCCACTCGATATTCCAGTTGCGTTATGAAACGCCGAAGCGACGCAAAAGTCCATTAGGATTTTCATTTCACGAACAAACAGAGTTCGTTGAATCGTCTAATATAATGGAGAGGGCTCGGTGCGCGGCCGAATGCGCTAATCCGCCTTCCACGAATTTCACATTACGTTTCCTCCTCCCCCTCCTGCCTCTTCTGCCTCTCTTACTCTCTTACTCTCTTACTCGCCTCCTCTCCTACGAAGCCTCATACGTCGCTGCTGCCGCCTGCGTCTCCCCCCCCCCCCCCCCGTCGCTCGATGAAAACGCGATCGCGTCGATAGGGAGACGCTTGTTTATTTAAAAATAAATATCGAATATTTCGTGACCCGCCAATCGCAGCCTCCCTCGATCACTCTGCCTGTGCGTCTATCTCCGTCCGTTCGTCGGTTCGTCCGTTCGACCCTCCGAGCTTTCTCGCGCCTTGCCGATTCCGGAATATATTTCTATGTATTATATATGTGCGGCTGGCTGTTTGTTTGTCGGCTCTAAATATTTTTACAGCGCGCATTTCGATGTTCCGTTCTGTTTGCAATGGTAGATACAGCGAGCGTTTGTTTAGAAATTCCGACTGGAGTTTCGTGGCCGCCGCCTGCCTACTTGCTTACTTGCTTGTTCTTTGCGCGAACCTTCCGCGAGCCCAGCGTGAAGTTTGGATGTGCAGAAAAATATTTGAGAATCCCGCATCGCGTTTAATCTCGGGATATAATACGGGAAGGCGGGAACGTTGAGATACACGGGAGAATCGCAGCGAGGATGAGGATCAGGACGAGTGGGGCCAGAGGGAGAAGTTGATAAAAAAATTGGAGTATGGTTATGAAGGAACTCGAAACGGCGCCGAGACGAGATGAGAGTAAAATCCGAAAAAGGGTGAAAATCAAAAAGAATCTCGTGGAGTGGCACACGTCATTCTCATCCATTCCTCCTCCTCCTCCTCCCTCTGGGATCGTACCGAATAAATACGTACATTCCCCGTCCGCCCGGACCCCGCAATTCCTTCGTCCTTATAATAATCCCTTCCGGTTAATCTGCTTGAACGTGTAGCCTCCAGTGGCAAAGCCGAGGGGGTTGCTCGTAACATCGGCCATCTAGCCAGCAGCCCACCTTTCTCTCTCTCTCTCTCTCTCTCTCTCTCTCTCTCTCTCTCTCTCTCTCTTTCTCTTGCCCCTCCTTCCCTCTTGCTCTTTCGCCTTCAATTCCTCCTCCTCCTTCTCCTACATTCATCCAGTACCCATGGTAGCAGCAGCAGCAGCAGCAGCAGCAGCAGCAGCAGCAGCAGCAGCAGCAGCAGCAGCAGCAGCAGCAGCAGCAGC